>CAOLHI010005422.1:0-70127 GCA_948474755.1 Ctenosaura bakeri
ATACTTTAATGTTCTTCCAAGTACATTTTAAGAATTGGTCCACAATGGGTATATTTAGAACTCAAAGTATACCCATTGAAGTCAACAAGTCTTCAGTTGGTTGTGATTAATTTAAATTCTATTAAGTTTGATGGATATACTTGAAGAACAACTAAGTCTGGATCCAGTCTATTATAAACCCATTTTCCTGCAAAAAAATATCTAAGGTTGTAATCCTCATCCAGGCAATTTTGGACTACAAATCTCACTCACCCTAGCTAGAGCAGCAATGGTCATAGATCATGGATATTTAGCCCATAGCATCTGGAGAGTGCCAGACTAGGGAAGGCTTGTCCAGTAGATCCTAAGCATGAAAAAGCTTCTTATAATGAAAGAGGGCCACCTAATCTTACAATGCACTATAGCTTCCAGCAGGTCTGGACTTCCCATTAGGCAAAACAAGTTACCCACCTCATGTAATGGAGAATCAGAAGCACAGAATGATATTTGCTAGGCAGGGCCCCACTACTGCTGCTCTGGAAAACCTCACAGCTAAGCACTGTGGGAAGGTTCCTTGAAGGATGGCTTGTACTGCTTGATTCTGAGGATGTCCCTTGTTCTGAGTATGACACAGCACATGTGGTGACAACGGAAGTGGTAGCAATGCAATGGTGTGCGCATGTATCTGTCCACTTTCCACTTAAGGATGTATGATAGGCCTGATTATGACACAGGTTGGAAGCACAGAGTGCTTTTACCTTATAGGAGAGAACAGGAAGTCCCTGTACACACTCAGTTCTGGGCTATTACCAGGAAATGGTAAAATCCACTTATACAAGAAAGGATAATTATTGGGGTTTTAGCAGTTTCAAAATAATACCATTGATCTCAGGTACAGCTAAGCTCCTGCTTGTTGACTTGAAAACAAACAGCCAAATGGATTAAACAGCAGAAAGAATGAATACAGGAAATATGGTATTGTATTATTTACTGAAGGAAATAACAAGTAAAAATTATGTTGCTGTTGTTTAAAAAACAGATACCATACAAGTATTGACATGAAAATGTAAATATTTGTGTCAGAAAGGTGGTACACCTGAAGAAGTGTCTGAAAAATCCTGAAATCTGATTCAAGTGCCTTTGCTCATGTGATATGTGAAAAACGATGAACAGCAAAGTTTGCAATGCAATGTTCATACAAAATCTGAGCAGATGTTTCAGTACCTCAGTATAATATTTCCCCCTTTCTGCCCAAAGAAGTATTTCACTGGGAGTTTAAAAAAAATAGTTATCTTTCCCTAGTCAGGCAAGGAAAGGGGGGATTTTGCTGTTAAAGAAACCGTGGCTCCAGGAGGCAGGCAAAGTGACGGCCCTGTATTTTTAAATGAAACACTTTCCCTAGACGACATAAAAATTTATTTTAATATTAAGGATTATTTTACAACTCAGTGGAAATATGCAGCAATGCAATCTATTTCCATCGTCAGGATGGCCAAAAAAAAAAAAAAAAGCACTCTTAACAGTCACAAGAGCCTGCCTTGTGTTAGCTATAAAAAAAATATATTTTTAATATATATATTTATTTATATATATATATATATATATTTATGCAGTTACTATGTGCATTAAAGAATATTTCTACATGAATCTTCAGGGACTGCAACACTTTTACTGTTGTCTAGGAGAGGAGAGCATTAGAACTAGAAGGCTGTTCTCAAGAGTCCTGTGACAAGAAGGGCAAGAATGGATAAGAATGGTAAAACACTTCTCACCCTGTTTCTTCCATTCCAATGGCTGTTTTTTTCCTCCCAGCACCAGCCAGACATATTCACCACTTCTGTTTCAATAGGGCCATGAGCAATATCTCTAAAACTAATAGCTAAATCCCTATGCACAACCCCTTAGAAGTAAGTCCTGTTGGGGCTTACTCCCAAGTAAGCGATGCATCGCACTGCAACTTCGGTCTCACTTTTGTGAACACTGAAACTGAATATTAGTCCAACTTCCTGATAGATACTCCAATCCGACAGCCCAGTTTCACCAGAGTGAAAAACCTTCTTGCTTTCAAAACAAAACAAAATGATCTAATACTTTGTCAACTATAGACCTATAGTTGTGATTAAGAGAAAAAAAAAACTAAAAACCAAAGTCACTGTTCAAAGGATAGAAGCCTACAGAATATAAGAAACACTCTGCTATTTCCAGATATATGTTGTTGTCTATGGAATGGGGTGGAAACGATTATTTGTGGAAGTATAGAAAATTGCTAAGCTATGTTATCTGAGTTGGACTGATATCACCAGCAGCATTGTCAACGAGGAACAGTGCTTCCAGGCATGAAAGGGCACTCATTTGTAACAGTGTTATTTTTAAAAAATTCCACACCACTGCTGTGCTGGATCAAATAAGGAAGCACTGTTCTGAACTAAAGCTTTCCATTCATTTCCTGGATTATACTCTATATCTCCTATACCTAAACCAAGAATATGGCAAATGTGTCCATCATTCTCATACTGTATTCAGAGGTACATGACTGAAATATTGTATGCCAATCTGCTCTGAAAGGAAAAAACAACAACACCTCTCACTGAAAGGGTCACCAGGTTTCCACACAGTTCTTTTTTTTTCCCCTTGGAGAAAGTGTATACAGAAATCTATTCTGCTTCTCCCACTCGGCTTGAAGTTTTGTTTCCTTTTTTTGAACAAGAGGCAGAGTAAATGTCTTAGTCCTCAGTCAGTACTTGTGACCTGTCCAGGAAACCCTAGCATTGCTCAGATACGATGAAGCCTTCCTTCTCGCCAACAGGTTCCACTTCAGCATACGCGGGGTGTCCGGATCCTCTCCGAAATTTCATGGCAGGCCACCTGCTTGGCCGACGCTAGGAGATCAGATATAAAACAAAGATGTTAGATTCTTGGAACAGCATTTTGCCAAGAGCTTTGGAAAAGTTTCTTTTCGGGCTATAACTCTCAGAATCTCCATCCAGTATGGATGATGGCCCACTTGGCTGGGGATAGGAAGTCCAAAAAGTAACTTTTACAAAGTGCCAGACTTATTTTTGCTTACATATATGTAAAAAAGTATTTCTGTAGAAGTATGAATGAAATGTAACCATACTGCAACAAAAGTATGTAATCATACTGCAGCAAAACAAAACTCTCAGTTTGCACTAGCAATCTAGCAGAAAAAGGTGCACCTGGATATAAACAATCCCCACCATGAGTGGAAAGTCATAGTCTACATATAGGACTTTTTTGGGGAGGGAGGGGTTAATGGTGCTTCCTAGCTGCATTGCTTTATGTTAACTTTTATTTATTCATTGGATTTATGCATTGCTTTTCTCTCAAAGAATGGCATTCAAGACAATGAAACAAAGATAATTAATACATAAAGCAAATTCAGAATGGATCAATAAAAGGAACAACTGTGCCTACCCAGAATAAAAGCCCCTTCCATAGCAATTTAGCTTATCTCACAAAAGCCTGGCTGAATAAAGGTCTTCTGCTTATATATATGTACAAAGCCTGGGCTCTCCTTAGAAGCCAAGATTACTAAACTGATACTGTTGTCTTTTAGACATATTGTATGATGAGGTGACATGACTCACTAGAAATGACAATAATACTTGATAAGGTAGAAGGTAGTAGGAAAAGAGGAAGACTGCATTACAGATGGATAGACTCAATCAAGGAAGCCATATCCCTGAATCCTGAGCACCACGGTTGATGATAGGATGACCTGGAGGTCTCCCATTTATTAGGGTCACCATACGTCAAAGTTGGCTTGACAGCAGTTAACAACAACAATATGCACAACTACCCATTAAGATGCTGAACATTCTTTGGCAGTTGTATGCAAACAAGGAATAGGAGTGATCTGTTATGCATATGCCATGGGGAGATAAAAGATTAGGGATAAGTGATGAAGGAGAAGATCGGTTACAGCATGACTGAACAGATGTGCTCACTGGGGTATAATGATCTTCACATATTGCTCAAGCACAAAAATATGGTGGATATTGGCATTTAAGGGCTGCTTTCCCCTGACTCCTGAAGAAACTGAAAAGCTTATTGTCATACCTTATAAGGAGCTTGTAAGGAGCTATATAATTTTTATGTATGCCAATAACGCAGTACTTTTCACCTATTATCAAATGCAGTCACAGCAATTATGAGCACTGTGTATAGTCTGTTAGCTTGCTGAAACTCTAAATAATCTCTACAAACCCATTTCCTTCCATGAGCTTGTTCTGCAATAACCTCATAATGTCTGCAGTATGGATCATTTCGGGGACACATTGTTTCTTCTACCAAAGCGCACAGGAAGGGTGTCTGAAATAATTCTGCATACTGAAAGGTCTGCTAAGCCAGAACCAAACAATTTGTCTCTGGATATTTCCCTTACATTACACATATTGTAGGCCTAAATATCCTAAACTGGCAAAACCACCCCTGAATATTCCTTGCCTAAGAAAACTCTATGAAATTTATGTGGTCAACATACATGGACATTACTTGAAGGCACACACACATCTTTTGCTGTTTATTGTGTTCAGCAGCAGAGAGATGTAAGTTATGAGAGCCTCTATTCAATTTTGATGACTAACAATTTTACCACAGCTTTATGTAGCAAGTCATTGTGATAATTTCCTATGCTGTACCAAAAGGCACTAACGCTGTCTTAGTTTTTAATCTAATTGCTTCTGCTGATCATGCCCTTTGTTTGTGAGGGTTATAAAGCATCAAGTTATTTTCCAAAGGCACTTACCTAGAAGGTTCTTCAATGGGAGTGAGAATGGGATAGGGTTGCCAGGTAAAATAAGGGAGAGGTCTCCTGATCCTTTAATGGTTGTGCAAAAAAGGAAACCAAAGCAGGTGTGGCTCATCGCCTGAACCACACCTAGTGAAATTCCTTCTTCTATGCAATCATTAAAGGGACACGAGCCCTGCCCCTCATTTTGTCTGCCAGCCCTAGGTGAGATTCATGTGGCCTTCCAGGTGCAGTTGAACTGCAACTTCCAGAACCTTTAGACAGCACAGCCAATGAGGCATGATGGGTGTTCCCCACTCCAGTCTATATCTTCAGGCAAAAGAATTGTGTAGACCCCACTGGACACTGAAAATTTCTTTCTCTTAATGTATATTTTGGAAAGGACAAATATTCAGATTTGCTGTAGGTCTCACTCTTACCAGTGAAACATGTATCAGCATTTTGGTTTTGGTACTGATATTTGTTAGGGTATGTTGCGCATGAATATCGAAACCCTAAAAAGAGAGCTGTCATGTAGAAGATGGAGCAGGCTTGTTTTCTGCTGCTTCAGGAGGGAGAACTCAAACCAATGAATCCAAGGAAGACTCTTGTAGGGAGATTAAATATCAGGAAGAACTTCCTGATAAGAGTTGTTTGTCATGGGATCATCTATCTCAAAGGGTGGTGGGTTCTTTTTCACTCAGAATTTTCAAATGAAAGTTGGATGGCCCATCTGTGAGTGATGCTTCAGCTGTAGCTTTCCAGCACCACAAGGGATTTGTCCAGATGATCTCTGTAATAATTGTATGTTTCCATGATTCAAAGTAATGTTAAGGATCATTTATGAGGCTTGCAGTTTTCTAAGGACATTACACAACAGAGATCAGATTAAGGTAACCGTGTTCCTGATAATAATCACCAATGCTAAATCAGTTCATGGTAGAAGGTGACATTATAGGGACTGGATGACAGAGTTTCTCAGAACACAAAGAATGAATCTGGCTTGTTCATGGGATAAATCTCTGGCTTCAAACTATCCAGGAATTTCCCATACAGACTGTCTTTAATAGATGTTATATAGTTTAGGGCCTCACTGATTTAAAGCATAATTTTAAGTATACCTAATCAGAACTGAGTTGCATTCCACTGAATTGCACTTACTCCAAAGTAACTATCCTTGGAATTTTCAAATAAACAGTTATACTAGTGTCTTACAGCATAAAATGGAAAGGCAGAGAGAAGGAATCAGCAGCACCTTTAAGAGTAACCTAATTTATTTCAGTGTGAGCTTTATGTGGATTTCATTGCTCTTCAATCCACTTCTTCAGTGCATCTGAAGAAGTGAATTTTAATTTGTGAAAGCTCATGCTGAAAATCCATGAAAGCTCACTGCTATTTAATTTGGCCAAATAACACCCTGTATTGATAGCATGCACAATTTAAATGTTATGCCTCATAAAAATAGAATATGAACCCATACAGATACACAACCACATCCCAGGTATATACAAATACTGAAGTGCTGTCTAAGCCCCTGCAATGAAACTTCACTAAAGATGGGGTATTTTCAGCTTGTTGTATGGCCCACTATATGCAATACAGGCACTCATGGGCCAGAATCTTACTGAAATACTCCTGTGGCATCACTACAGCTTGTGGTGGCAGCAAGAGCAAAAAGGACAGAAGTGCTGTGGCTATGAAGGAAACAAGACACTGAAGAAACAGGCTGCTCAGAGCTGAAATTTCATCTTCTTTCTTTTGGCACCATTCCACAATTCAGAGAAAAAAGTACAAATATTAGTATAATGTACCAACCAGACTCTTGCCAGATAGTAAGAATAATCTTATTGCCCTGCCCTTCCTACACATCCTCATTCCAGTCTTCCTGCAGCTCCACAGAAGCAGAGGTTGCTTGCCTGCAGGGAGAGCCTTTTCTACCTAAGTAGAATTCCCTACACAATTGAGAACAGTGATTTAAACTGTACAGGAAGGCTGTCTAATGAGAAAAGGCACCCTGGTGTTTCCAGAGCAGTTGAAAGACTGCAGGCATGGACATGAGGGTGGGTGGAAGGAGAAAGGGCAACTGGGCTTGGCTTTACTCTCTTCCACCCATGACAGTACCTTCCTGCTTCCTACAGAAGTCTGGTTGGCCACTCTGGAAGCAGAATAATGGCTTATAAAGGCCTTTGGCCTGATCTAGTAGGCCTTTTCTCATGCTCATACATTCTGCCTTTTAGAAGAACATCAGGTTATAAAAATAATTATTATAATACATTTGAAAAGCTCCCCCTCCCCTGAAACTAGCAATCCTGCATATTTTATCATTGCCATGACTATGTCTAGTTTGGGATTTCTATAAACTCTCCTGGAGAATCTTAATATTTCTGTAAAAAGCCAACAAAGGGACAGAGGGTAATATTTTGAATGTGTGGTAACTGCACCTTGAATTAGGTGAATGACTTCTACCACTCCTACTCATTCCATGCATTTAACTGGTACTAACCAGTGAATCATGGCAGCCATATTGGTATGGTGAACTATAACCAAGATGAATCAAACACCAGTGGAGAATGACTACTTGCTTTCAGCGATTATTCACAGAAGCCTTGATTCTCTAAAACTTGTCAACTCACACACTGCCTGAGGGTGAAGGTGATGCTCAAGTGTGCTCCCTTTTCATGAGCTTGAGATACAGCCCCACCCTGATATTGTATTGTGCACTTAAAAGGCCAAGCACTGCATATCAAATCACAGCAATAAAATCATGACAGAAAAAGACAAATGCCAATGCTTATGAGGACTCTGAGAATTCTGCTGCTTATGGGAAGCAGCCCAGCCCCTGACCAGTAAAAGAAGGCACCCACTGTGGCTTACCTCAATGAAGAAGAGACTGGCTGCTGATGTTGGATGGTGGTACATGTAAACTGTTACAAGTATTGCTGCTGCTACAATCAGGACAAGTATGAAAATGCCAACAATTAAGCCAGCATGAAGAGTTCCACTTTTTTTCTCCGCTGCACTGTCATCTGTTGAAGCTGCAAGAAAAGGGTATGGGTTCAGCTTGGCAAGATTTTATTTTATTTTCTCACTTTTCTGTACATGCAACCCCTTAGGTTCTGTGGACACATGTTGAGGAAAATAATATTTCCAGATATTTTATAATTTCTGTGTGAATGAACTATATTAATATCCACCTTTGGAAATGTGCCTTAGGCACTCTAATATTTCCAAATTAAACTATGTAAGGAACTGACAAGTGTCCATATGTTCCTACAGACATACATTCGTTGAATTTTATTTTGAAAGCATAGAAAGCAGCACCATGTCTTGTAGCCTTCAGGTTAAGAGCTGAGACAAATCCTTCAGAGGAAGAGTCAATTAAATCTGGGAAATATGAAGCATCATTTTCCAAAGTTCTCTTGTGGACCAGATGTATATTAAATGGGTCTCAAATATTTTGATCTGATGAGAGCTTAAGCACCTTATAAAAACATTGCCGAAAGCCATCATTTTGTTAAGCTTCACAGCAATGTGTTCTGCATGGTAACACGTTCTTGCAAAGGAGAGCAGGTCAAAGGAGAGCGAGCATGTACTAAAGCAAATCTATTCCTGCCCAAACTGCCCCACAAAAACTATAATTAGCACCGTTGTCATTTAGTTTAGTACATTTTAGTCAGTTCATCTGCATCAAGCTACAGATGGCTAAGGACAATTCCAGGTTTGGGCAGTCTATGCAACTGGAACAATTTCCAGCTGGAAAAAAGATACTAAAAAATTAACAGTAGATTGCTCAGCCTGTTATGACATAATTAAAAAATCTGCATGGGTGGTTCAATCAAAACTGTCATATAACAGAAGAGATGAAGAATGAAAAAGCAAGTTCAAGTTCTGAATAAATATCATTCAAGTGCAGTCTCCACTATTGATGCTAAGACCCAAAAGGGTCTATATATCAACTAGGGATGAGAAACATTGGTCCTCCAGATGTTTTGGACTAAGTTGGTATGATAATGGGTTCTCCCACTGTCTGGGTAACAAAGCTGAGGAGTATGGTCTCTCCTCCAGGTAAACAATGGGCTAATGATATGATGGGTTAGGTTACATTTATTAGGGACTGTATCATGTAGGAACAACAGACATCACAAGAGACAATGGCCCAACGGGTGTGACCAGTTTGCGAGAAATGTGAAAGCTTCAAGATGCTTCTAAGATGACAGGTTATAAAACATGGTGTCACAAGGTTCAGGAGTCTTTGAGAGCTTTTGGGACTGACGGAGAAGTAGGGGATGTGCTGCCTGCCTCACTGTCCCTCAGGAAGCTTGGCGTAGGCTGGATAAGGAGGTCCAGACTCCCAGTTTTCCATAAACATCCAAAGACCCAGAACACCACCTATATCATGAATATAATAGGAATGTTTAGTTAGTTGCATTAGGTCTTCTGGTTTTCCGACCTTGGCTGAATATGACTTGGACTGTTTTTGTAACCTATAACTACTTCTAAGTAATGTTTTCATGTATAAGATGATTGTTTCTGACTTATGGCAACCATAAGATGACCCTATCACAGGGCATTCTTGGCAAGATTTGTTCAGGTGAGGCTTGCCCTTGCCTTCCTCTGAGGCTGAGAGAATATGATTTGCCTAAGGTCACTCAGTAGGTTTCCATGGCTGAGCAGGGATTCAAACCACAGTCTCCAGAGTCACAGTCCACTGTTCAAACTATTAACATCATGCTGGCTCTCAACAATGTACAAGACACTCGTTTGCTAATTTAAGATACCTTAAAAGTTCTTCTTTTCCATTCTCTCTTCAAGTGCCTTGATTGGTGTATGCACATACATATGTGTACAGAATTGTTATCTCCCATGGAAAGGGGAGGGGAAGTCTCTGCAGAGTATAAGGTAGGAAAAATTGCAAACCCCTTGGTAACTTCCTGTGAAGTCACTGAGTCTTAGGGTGTATTAGCAGGTGGTAGCAGCTGATAGAACTTGTAGAGTTCCATATCCTATTCAAGAGCAGGAGACAGGATCAAGCTTATTCTACTTGGTGTCATCGGTTATAACTAGCTAGGCCATCTGAGAGCTGACTTCTAAAACAAAAACCCCTCAGCCTTGGTTTAATGGTTAAGGCTTGGAATTTTTCAGCTGTTACTGAGAAGGCAAATACATTTTCTACATGTTCAAAATTGTCCAGAAATCATTGCATTGCCCTTCCTAGTACACAAATTGTGTGAGTTTTACTTCTTCACAGTAGAAGGAAGCCAGTCAAATCAAATGCACCATGCAAATATAGTCTACAGACTAATTACAAAATGACTACAGAGTTAGCCAAATTGCATATGTACTTCAGATAATCTGCTTTCGATTCAGAGTGATTACATATATCCTGTGGTGAATTTGCTATGGATTAGCAATTAGCTGCCCCCATAACAAAAATGCCTTCAGTCTGCTAATAATAAACTGATAACAAGAACTCCGAAGACCCTCCTAATTAAGATTAAAGCAGTGGATAGATAAGCACTTCGTGTAAGCCAACATTTCTTTTCCCTCACATGCATAAAGATATAGATGTTTTGATGCAGGAACAAAGCTTGGGAAAGCCACTTCTCTGTTCTAAAACTTCCAGGATCTTTCACCCAGTACGGCCACTGTTCACTCTCTAAGCCACAATAAACCCATCAACACTGCACACACTAGGGCATCTGTCAAGTGGCAAATCTGCCCTAGCTCTTGCCATCCACAAGGAAATATGGGGGTAAAATTGAAGAAAGTGAGAGATTAGGACGTATACAGAGTAGACAGCAACTTCTCCTGTAAGAATCAACAAGAATGAAGGAACCCCCAAGGCTGTAAGCAGAGTAATGTAGTCAATAGTTAATCAATACGTGTCCATGCTGAAGTCTCAACAGTTGATAAACTAACTTCCAAACAGGGAAGAGCCCAAAAGACACAAGTAAGAACTGTAGTAAAATTTCTTCCCATAAAATATTTAGGACATCTTAGATCAGAGCAGAGAAGGTGTCTCTCCAGGCTGCCTTAGTTCCAGAGGCTGTTTTTGAGGTTCCCGACTCCCATCCACCCTTTTCTGGCCAAAAAGGATGAATTACTTGTTTTGGAAGCCTCTAAGAATAGCATCTGACTTTTGAAACAGATCACAGGATTTCCTGCACTGTCTGACATTTGTCAAAAAAAAAAAAACACCCTTTTCCCCAAAACACAAGTGGAGTTTCATCACTTCTAGCTTTGCTTTCCCCCCGCCCCTTGGGCAACATTTTTGCAGTCTGTGCTATCTCCACAGAGGGTCCGAGTGGCCACCAAAGTTGCTCACTGTTATTTTGGATAACTCCAGATTTCATCAAACCACTAGTCAGAGTAAGAGCCATAAAACTAATCCAATCCGATCATACAGTGTTTAGGTTCCAGGGAGCCATTCCTATGGCAGAACTATAGTGTTATTATTCCACTAAAACTGCCATAGTTCCTTTCAACTGAATTGTGGGAGTGGCAGTAGTCCACTGCCTCATCAGACCATCTGTCCCTGGATTCCATAGGATGGAGCCATGGCAATTATAGTGGAATGATAGTGCTATAATGGTGTAGTGTGAATGGTCCCAGGTTTGTAAAAGAGAATTTTCTGAGCTGTAGACAAGCTAGATGGCAACTGCTTCTCAGTCATTATGTCAGCTTCTAGTTGTAAAGCATGCACACCACTGATTACAGGGACCAGCATGACAAATGCAGTGTTTATGTATATGGGAGAGAGAGAAAGAGCATATCTATCTGCCTGTTTGTTTGTTTATTTATCTATCTATGGATTTATAAGGACTAAGAAGTGTAACTAACAAGTGATTTTCATTACTAAAGTTCCATACATTGGTTAGAATGCAACAGGGGAAATTGGCTTCACTATGTTTGCACAGATAATGGAGACAGTTGTCAACGTAAGAAATATTTTCTTTGGCTGATATCACCTGATAATTTTCTTTGCAGACTGATGGAACAGTAGGGACGACAGCAATTCTGAGAACCTCTTGCAGGCAAAAATAACTTTTATTAAAGTTGCCAGCACAACTGAACCCCATTTGACTTTATGGCCCCTCTCCTCTCTCCATCACCTCTGTCATTTGCATGTAAACCACTATAGAGAGTACATAAGGCTCTGTAAATTTGGCAAATATTAATATTGGCAATTGCTGTTATAAGAGACAGCATGTGAGTCTTTGCAAAGTTGGCAAATATTAATTATATGAACTGATACGAAGCCGTACAATAAGCAACTGTGGGTCCAGGGAGGATGATGTTCTCTTTTTATCACATACAGGAAAAAGGAAATTTACACTCAAAAAGCTCCTAGGTTCAGTTGTTCCAGCAATTCCAGGTAAAGGAACCAAGGCAGCGGAACCAAAGAAAAAATTAAGTTGAAGCAAAAGGAGTCAGATCCTAACCATGATACTAGGGCCATTTCTGCACAAGTCTGTTATAGTGCTATTATTCCACATTCAACATCCCATGGAATCCCGGGGGTTGCAGTTTAGGGAGGTGCATTTAGAATTCTCTGCCAGAAAGCTCTTTGACCCTAGTAAATTACAAAAACCAGAATTTCACAGAATGTTGAAAGTGGAATAATAGCACTATAACAGTGTAGTGCAAAAATGGTTTAGGACAGAATATTCTGTAACACTTAACCGCTACTACACAATGTTTCTGCTCTAAATTGCAACTATCTGCAATACTTGTTTGCTTCTTCCCAAAGGATAAATGGCTCTGTGTGTGTGTGTGTGTGTGTTTGTAATCTGAGATCAGGAAACAATATGGGGGGAGGGAGATTATTATTATTTTTTTAAAGTACTTAACCAGAATTTGAATTCTCTCAGCAGTTTTTAGCTTAAGAACAAACCAGGAGATCCAGAAATGATTTTCTTCCTGCCACTCTCTTCCCGTCTTGCCTTTGATTGCAGAACATACCCAAATGGTCAGATTGTATCATGGGAACATTGTACAATCAGTGCAGAATGAATGAAGTAAATTCCTGATATGAGTCTGAGTCTCTGCTTTTTCTCCAGCAGTAATGGTACATGAATATTCCTGGGATTTTAGCCTAATAGAAAGATCAGGTTATTCCAAAAATTATTTTGCTATAAACATAATTGATTTATTGCATCTTCTGTTTCCTAGAGTATTATTATTCTCACGAGAATCAAAAGAACTCGTGCAGAAATAAATCATCTGTGAACTCCTTTTGATACTACAGTTTCCAGAAGAACAAAGTAAATAGGGAATCACTGGCCTAAACATGCAGCCTTTGAATGCAACACAGCTCTTCTGTAGGAGTTCTGCATATTCTCCAGCATGGTGGTTATTCAGATACAATAACATATAATGATATAATGAAAGTATAATCTGTCTCCTGCAGACATTGTCCAGTTCTCTGTTCAAAACTGCTTTTCAAAGCAAATAAATAAAATAGAGTGGAATTTGGAGTCTTTGAAAAAAGAATAAGCAGGCCCATCACCTAACAGAACAAATAGTGACATGGATAAGATGAATATGATATGAATAATTTCTTTGTGTAGTTTATACATTATACTGTACATCTTTTACAGCAAAGTTTGCAGTAAGGAAAAAAGGTGCTTGGTGATAGGAGTGAAAATGAGGAATCTGGAATAATTCCAGACATTTTATACCAATACTCTTTTGAGCACATTCCCCAGTCCCATGAAACAAACTGAACTGAAAGCAATTTATCAGCATGACTAGATTACATTTCCTAAAAGTAAAGATTATTAATCTCGGAGGCTGTTTTCCCAGGATGAATGACTTCAGCAGTTTCTCTTCTGACAGAGAATTTAACCTTTGTTAAAAGAAGAGAGGACGGTTTTAAACAACAAACTCATCATTTCCTGAAACCCACTAGAAACACTTTCCAGAGAACCCTGTAATGAAAAAGGACTGAAACATTACCATGCAGAAACAGCAAATTTTTTAGAGTAAATAAAATGATATGATGAGACAATTTTTAAAATATATATATCTGGGTTTTTAAAAGCACACCTTATCAGCCTGATTGACAGGACTAGGCAGGGGCATATTAAAATATTATGCTGCTTGAAACAGATTAACAAATACCAACCTTAACCCCCTAATCAACATCAAGGTGAATAGTGCCCAAAGCCAGCCATGTTATTCTGACACTGGAAAATAACATTTCTCACAATCTCTATGCCTCTCAGCCAATAAAAATGGAATGATGACACTTTTCTGCCTTCTCCTGACATCAAAACTGCTGGCGCAGTTGCTTCTATTTGCCTCATTCTTGGGGCTGACAAACTATCTACACTTTCTGTTTAGAGAAAGTGAAAGGTGTCTCTTCTTGCAACATGAGATAGCCCTGCAACATTTAGTGTTCTCTATCTTTTTGAGAAAGTGTGAGCTGGATCTTAATACTGATTGCATAGTTATCAATAGATCCAGTGCCATTATGGTCTCCTTCCTCCTCACATGTGTAGTTTTGTTTCCCCTCCTCTCTCTGTCAAGGTCTGTGTTACTAGCAGATATCTGATGCAAGGATTTCCTGATTGGTTGATTTGCCTCCCGCAAACTTGATGAAACAAGGTTGCTGAGTTGCTCATTTGACAATCATCATGTTATAAGCATTAATCTTTGTATGTGTGTGTGTGTGTGTCATCTGCAGTTCAAACAGGACAGATGGCTGGATGGAATAGGGCTGCTGTCAAATAGTTTTACAGTTCTGGTTTTGATTGTGTCAGTTTCAGTTTTGCAGGAATAAAACTATTCAACAACAAATTTGGACATGGCTCAATAGACCCTAAGATGTTGCCTTCCCTGCCTAGCTGACCGCAAGAAGGGGAAGTATTGAGTGTTGACAGCCAAGGATATTGCTTAACTGAACTTACAATCTTTAGGACTGAAGCATAATTATTAAAATACAGCACTGACAACTGACATAGTCAGGAGCTAACTTCTTTCCATAATGGTTGTATAAAGGTGACTGGGGTCTTTTGTTCTTAGGACTACTATTTTCCTTTTCTAAAGCTGTGGCACTCTTTGCAAGTACAGACCTTTGAATTTGAAGGTATCTTAATTTGCAGTGTGATTTACCCTATAGTCATCTGTCTTGGATCTTATCCTACTATTTGAAATCTTATTTTTGCTTTTAACATTTACCCTGAATCTCTATTCTAAATCAGCATGTTAACCATAACTAAAATCTCCTCAATTTTCTCTCTCTACAAATAGTACCCTGACGCTTTGGGTAAAACTGGAGATTCTAAAATCCATGAGAAGGGAACAGAAAAGTCCTGTGGATGAACTATATAATGCCGCCCTCTAGTCTTCTACAGTTGCTCACCTCTGATTTACAGGTACTGGGTTAGATTTTTGTCATAGTTTTGGCTGATCTGTTAAAATCAGTAGAACTCATATTAGTTATGGCTTAACAGAAATCCCACTGATTTCAATAGGTCTCCTGCTATATATGACCTTTTGACTCAACATTTTATCTATAATTCAGTGGGCCTCCTGAGGGGAAAAGCCAATTCTTGTACTTTTATAATTTGAGAGATCAACATCAACATGGCTTTTAAATGGCTTTACATTTTCAGGAGACCTAAAAATGGTTTGATAGTATTGCAGACAGGAGAAGCTCTTGATAAACTTTAAGGACAAGCTGTTCCTCCTTGAAAATTCACTTTGAAAAAGCCAGGAAGTTAAGTCTGGAAGGATCCAGAAGTGGCAGAATCTCTGAAAATAACTGCCAACAGTCAGGCAAACCCTATTACTCCTGGCTTGCTACTTCTATCAATCAGAATTACAGTATCAAAAATGCTGATCTGGGAGACATATAGTCAAGCAGCCCGCACTTCAAAAGACAGTAGACATCTGTGTAAATCAGAAGTGATAGTCCTGGGAAACAAGGAGAAGATGATAACACCAAGATGGAATTTATAGTGAGAGGCCACTCAGTGCTGCTGCACAGGTGTTTAATGCTTTTAATTACAGGTGATTTCCACATAAAAAAATAAAAAGGTCAGAGCAGTTTGACCTAAACTGGCAGCATGATTTAAAATGTAATTAAGTTACTATGCGATAAATTATGGCCTTAAGTGTTACAGTGTGAGAGCCACAGGTGGGATTATTAAGGATCCTTTGGCTGTTTCCAATCAAGTATTGACAGCTGGTGCCCCAAAGGACCACAAACTAATGACAGAGTCTCATTGATCAGATATAACTCACTTCCCCACTTTGATAAAGACTTTACTTGGAAATTGAAACTGCATTGTGGGAAAATGGTTGACTCTTTTATTTGTCTGGTCTGGGACTGTCTGCTCTGTCTGACAAAGCACATGAAGTTTATCAGCCTAGTCTGAGAGCTGGAATGAAACAATGCACAATTGACAATCCGCTGTGAACAACTGTGGTATTTGGTTTACTTTTTCAGACTGCAACTCTCACAATCTCCTCTTCAATCCAATATGGCTACTGTATTGCATCAACACCAAAATCTACACCAAGATGTACTTTTCCAAGCTCCAGTATTTGGATGAGAAAATCCAGTTGTGTGAACTTTGCCTCTGTGACACTTGGGCACTGGTTTTCTCCCTTCTTTTTTTTATCAAGTATCAAGAAACTCAGAACCAGTGTGGTGTAGCGGTTTGAGCACTGAACTACGACTCTGGAGAAAAAGATTCAATTCTCTGCTTGGCCGTGGAAACCCAATGGTGACTTTGGGTGCATCATGCACTCTCAGCCCCAGAAAACCCTGTGATAGGCTTGCTTTAGGATCACCATAAATTGAAAATGACAACAAACCAAGAAAAGTGGCTCTCTATAAAATAAGGCTGATTGTTGATTTCTAGTTTTCAGTCCAAACAACTTTAATTTCTACCAAAGGAGCCCACAGACTCTGAAAGAAAGAAAAAAGCTAATATGGAAAAATGAAGAGATCTTGCTAAAGTCAATTCCATGATTGCAACTGTCATGTGAAACCAGAAATCAAAAAATATGCAATTCCATGCTGCATTACGTTGTAACCTGACCAGTGGTAACTGAGCTTTTGATGCAAATTCTTAAAGCAAGTGGGATCCTGCAGATCTCAAGAAACAAAAGTCTGATCCTGTCTATCATTACTGTATTGACTTAATTTGTTCTGGCAGTGATTCATCCTGAAGAATTTGAGGAAAAAGTAGTCCATATTAGGCATCCCAAAAAAGAACAAGAGCTGTTGCTTTGGCTTCCACTTTTGCAAATTGTATACCTCAAGCTCTCTCTCAGGAGTGGAAAGCAGCAATCAGAATATGCTGAGTGGAACACTGTGACCTTTGCTGTGAAACAATCTAGAGATATGTAGCACAGATGAGAAGCAATTAAG
Source organism: Ctenosaura bakeri (assembly GCA_948474755.1). Lineage (NCBI taxonomy): Eukaryota > Metazoa > Chordata > Lepidosauria > Squamata > Iguanidae > Ctenosaura > Ctenosaura bakeri. The sequence goes on from CAOLHI010005422.1 coordinate 17,115, forward strand.
AACTGATTTGCTCCACTTTTAGTGGGGGAAAATCAGTTCTGAAGCACGCGTGCTAGCTGAAAAACAAACAGGACTTCAGAATTAAATAATGAAATCCCAAGGAAATAATAAGTTGGGGAATGGCTCTACTAAAATGTCTCTGAAATTCTGAAACACCAAAAAGCCTGCATAGGATGAGGAGGAACAGCCCACTGATACAGATGTGGTAGGAAAGTGTGGTTGGTATTATCTGAATGATGCACCCTCCAATTACTTTGGTAATACTAAAAGTGATGTGAAGGCAGATGGGGGCTAGATGCTGAAATATCTAAGAAGTGAAATATTTTTCCTGCTGGGCACATCAGAGCCTCAAACCTGAAGAGTCCTATTTGAAAACAAACATATAAGCCTGACTTCAAATAAAGATATATCTATGACTAAATAAGCATGTATAATACACTCTTGACTTTAGGAGGTACATTATAATATGATCAATTGAGTAATTTAGAATAAAGCTTTCAGAGTAAGCAAGGTAAGGAGTGAGCAAAGGGAGGGAAAAGTGACTGAGTATGGTAGAAGGCTGGAGTCTGCTGAATGCTGACTAGCTGGAGAGAGAGAATGTGATGGTTGAAAAGGGAGACTGAGAACCCATGAGTAGAAAGTGATGGTTTGGATCTAAAGATGGGCGGGGGGTCTGGTGGGCAGAAATAGAGGGTAGAATGGGCAGTGTTTCAGATTAGGAAAACAGGTGATCTGTTGAAGCATAAAGGAAAAAGAAAGTAAAGCCACAGGGGCACACTGTAAGTCAGCTTGTTAATTTCATCCATTGCTTAATAAAATGTGTTTGGTCAACCATGAACCTGGTTATCAAGGGATTTTTCTAATATTTATTATTTAATTATTTGATTCCCAACATGGCCCAAAATACCACTTAAAACAAAATATAATTAAGCAATGGATAGTACAAAAGTTTAAAAAGCTATTACACAATCATATTAAAACTATCAATTTAAATCAGTTTTAAAGCCTCTTAAATGATAAAAATCACACCCCCTTCCTCAGCTGAAAGACCTACTGCATCAGACTGCTAACACACAAACAGAAAGGTCTTCATCTGCTTGTGGAAAGACAGGAAAAGGGTGCTCCCTAGCTTCCCATGGCAAGGAATTCTACAGTCTGAGAGCAGCCACTGAGATGACTCTTTCCCATGTCCACACCAAATGTGATAGTGGTGCGACTGAGAGAAAGCCCTCCCCTGAGGATCATTAAACTTGGGCTGGCTCATATTGACAGAAATGGTCTAGACGACCCAAGTCTTATATGAGGCTCTATAAGTCAAGGCCAGCATTTTGAATTGGTCTTGGATTTGTTTAAGTAGCAAAGAAAAGAATATTTTAGGATACAGTGGCATTGGATTACCAGAAAAGGGTGTGTGTGTGTAAATTGTGCTATTTTCAAAATATCCTCTTGCTTCTACCACTCAGATGGTGAGGACACAAGAAAGCATTGTGACAGGGTTGTTTTTTATTAATATGTTCAAGAAACTGTGTGATTCAACTGCAAATTACACTGGCAGAAGAAGGACATTTGCCCTTTTTAAAAAAAAAATAAAATAAAAAAATAAAAAATAATAATTGGTGACTCATCATAGGGGAGGCCTTTAGCATCAAATATGAAAAATAATGACAAGACAAATTGAGTGAGCGGGACCACTGATATGAACTACTGAAATAGTATCAATTAAATTAGAAATTTTCTAACAAAAAAAGGGTAAGTATTATTTATTTTTCACTTAATTGATGGACTTCAACTGGACTTCCAACATTAGCTTAATTCAAGGAATAATCTATTAATTAAATTATTAATTGATTAAATGAGAGACTGTGAGAAACAGGAAACCAATTTTATATTTCATAGCTAGTTCTTTAATAAATGGAAACAGCTAAAGAAATTCTTGCTTATTTTTGTTCATGATTTAGAGTATGATAGTTTAGTTAATTAAAATATTCAAAACTAATGAGTAGTAAGGGCAGCTTGAAAAGGGTAGTGGACTTCTCTGCATCTAGGTTGCCCCCCTTCCCACAAGATTCTAAAACCAACACCAGAAAGTGCTCCTCTTCTGTCCCAGAAAACTAAACTGGAAGGTTCTTTCACTAGGGCTTTTGCTGAGATCCATGTAAGCTAAAGAAAAGGGGAAGGGGAGGATAAGGAGATGAGATTATAAGGAAAAGGAAAAGGGTTTTGGTGATATAGGTGAGAAACTGAGTTTTCAAAAATTCATGCAGCTATTTCCTTCTCTCAAAACTCAAATCAGGGATGGAGGGAAGGTGATTAAAATAACTAAAGGCATTTTTCACCTTCATTCTGATAAGGAAATTTTAACTTAGATGACAATTAACTTAGATGGCAATTAAACATAAATGTAACAGTATTTCATCACTACCAGCATATAAATTGTTGAATTAGAATTTTTAAACTTCATAAAGTTTAACTGACTATATTAGCCCAGTGGTTCTCATACTTTGGTCAGACTAGATTCCAGAGCAAGAAAAAAGGACCAAAATGATACAATCATGATGACTAAGAAAGGCAACATGGGTCTTCTTTTATCAGTGCTCCATTTATCTGTCAAAATATCTTTACCTTGAATGGGCTGATGTCTTCATATTAATAGATGAATATCATAATTCACTCCTGTTTTCCTAGTTAGGGAAGGCAGATCATACACTCTAAAAATCAACTAACCAGTCCTGAAGAGGTTTGGCTAATTCTGACAATATATTACATGTACAATAATAGGAATTTATTGAACTGATGATATCTTAAAATATCTTCCACAGTGCTGTGGCACCAATAAGTGGATAAATGAAATCCCCTGTGGGTCCAGTACAAAGTATTTCTCTGACACAGACTGATGAAGCTTTGTGGAATGTTATTAAGGGATGTGTCTGGTTTGAACACAAAGAAAAGTAGTACTTACCTCCATTATCTTTTAGATGTAGAGCTATCTTAGTATCATCTAGAAAAAAGAAAATTAAAGCTATCAGAGCAAAGAAATTTACGGAGGGACCTGATTTAATACATGACTAATAACTTCATGATTTCAAATTTACACACAGAATAGTATTTGGTCCTACATTCACAATTCTAGAGACCTCTCTCTCTCTCTAAAATTTTTTGTTAGGAATAATATAATACAACACATACCAGCCTTTCTCAACTGTTTTACCCTGGAGAAACCTTTAAATAATTTCCAAGTCTCAGGGTACCTCTGCATAAAAATTATTTCATCTGCAACTCAAAAAATGTTTTTTTGCCATCCACAATCTCCTTTTTAAAACTGGCTGAGAAACCTCAGGTTATATACACCAATAACACTGCAGTACAGCTACAGACATAAAATGAATTTACTATAGTTTGGAAATTTTGATTTCCTCCCCCATCAGCCAAGCAACATCTAGATCTTTGATGCATCTAGCAATTAGATTCTCTATATCATCTTAAAACTACTGAATAATTCTCTACATTCTCATTGATTTCAACTATATGAACTTCACGGGGAAAACCAAGACAAATAAAGGAATTTAAAACCAATTTGCTGACTGCCTTGCGTAACTAGAGCCAGTGTGGTGTAGTGATTTGAATGTTGGACTATGACCCTGGAGGCTAGGGTTCCATTCCCCACTTGGCCATGGAAACCTACTGGGTGGCTTTGAACACGTCACATACTCACAGTCTCCAGAAAACCCCATGATGGGTTTGCCTAAGGGTTGCCATAAGTTGGAAACAACTTGAAGGCACACAACAACAATGGATAAATTCTAGTTGGGTCTCTTCCAGTGCAGAAAGAAAAAGAGTGATGAGATTCCCTCTTCCACACCATGATATGAAATCTTCAAATTATACTACAGGACTAAGAAAAAGCCTTAGAAAATAAAATACCAAGGCATTGGAGATTGCTGGGATTGTTTTTCTACAGACTTTTGCTCTTTATAAAATATGCCTCTCTTTGATTATTTGTTCACTGTATATAAGCAGAAGTATTTTTTTGTCAATTATGTGGGTTAGGAGAACAGTATCTCTGTATTTCAAAGGCAAAAGGCAACACTTCATCACTAGCAGTCCGTTAGTGATATACACAGGTATATGTTGTGTTATGCACATGGAGTATTTTTATTGGACATCAAGCAATGACTAAATCCAGCTGAGGGGAACAAAAATTGAGATCTGCATGTGAAACATGTACCAATGCACACTGGGCAGTATATACATGATCTGCAATAAGTTTCTGCTCATTCCATAGTGGGATCTAAGGCCCCACTGCACAGAGTACAGAGGACGAGTGAGGGATATGTACCAAAACATATTGCACTATGCACTGCATTTCAATAATTGGGTGTTAGCCAATCAGCCATGAGCATTTAGCAGTTAAGCACGGATGTTGCCCTACAGTGGCATCCAGTATAGGGACTGCATAGTGCAAGTGGAATGTAACTCTGCTGGTCATTATTTATACTAGGCCATGGCGATGTAGGGTTTCAGCCTGTCTCTGTCCAAACTCATGACACAGTATGGCAAGACAAGGAATGCTTCTCCCTTTGCTGAGGGAATATGGTGGCATACTCTGGGTTAAGCAAGGCAATCTGCTTAGCATGTATATAAAACAGTTCCTCCTGAAGTGGTGAAAGACATCTGTTTGTCACAGTATGTGGTTTTCATAACTGACAGATCCTGCTTTCTCTGTGATTGGTTGGAAGTAAACACAGAATTAATTTGCCAGTCTGGCTGCTAAGGAAATTCCACTGATGAAGGGAAATGGATTAACCTTTGGAATCCTTGATATCTATTTTGACCCCTTGTCTTGTTATACTATGCCATGAAGATCAGCAAAATAAAACTACCATAATATAGCATGAAAGAGAGTGAGCACTGCACAATTATCTCATATCCCTGATTAGGCAATTTATTTGCTTTAAGTGACAATGCCGTTTAGCAAATCTGATCAGCTACTTAATGTCATGTCATTATCTTGCTCACTAATTGCCATGAGAGAGAATGCAATGGCACTGGAAATGCAGCAGAGAGGAGAAACTCACAAGTTAGAAGCCAGAGAGAAAAGCGTACTTTTGCTCTAGTATTTTATAGTCCCTGAAATTTAGCTTTCTGACCTGAAAAATTCTATGGGTGAAAATTCAGTGCAGCTCTATATGGGATTACACATTGTGGAAAAATCAATAGCAGAACCAATTATCTAAACCTGGCTTGCAAACATATAAAAACACTTTATCTTTCTCACAGGTAACATTAATCTTTTAAGTATATTTTTATTTGTATGCCTTTTGAATGCCCACTTGAGATCCCTAGGACTTAGTTATCCTTTGAAGTCCACAGTACAAGCTCCCATTTCTTATAGTTATCCCTTACAGAAACCACCAATTTAAAACTCCTTTACTACTTCCAGATTTCTACCGTTCCTTGTCAGTTTGAGCAGCCAGGAGCTAGTGGGGCATTGTTAGCAGTGGTGTGCTGAGAACTGAAGCTCAAAAGCTTGCACTGACAGCTCTGAAACCTTTCTTTCCATGTTGTTGCACTAAAATATATTCCCCTGTATTAGAAAATTTCCACTGGGTATTATCTTTGAGGTGTTGCAAAAGCTTAATCATTCTGTCTCTGAGTAGCCTAAAATTCTCTTGATAGAATTCTTCAAAACTTCAGCCTGAAGTATAAGTATCCAATTTCTTGTCACAGTCCAGCATGCTGTTTTCCTGACACACAGACCCAGAATATAGAGTAGCTTGCTTCTTCCTTCATAAAATATAATTAATGGAAGTGCTGGTTTGATTAAAGATCCAACAACATAATATCCCTTTCTCACAAAGACAATGCACAAAGCAAGAGACTTGCCCCCTGCAGACTAGTTTTAATAAACTGCATTTGCTGCTATCTTATGAATACAGGGGCTGTAGATGAATTTTACCCAGTTAATTTCATCTGAGTTCTTTCAAATTGAGTAAGATGTTTTTTCTGGCTTTTTTCTGAGGACACTTTCCTTCTTTCTTGTTTTTAAAATTTATTTTTACAAGTTTTACACACCACAAGTTTTACAATACATAATATTCTCTGCAATACATCCAATACAGTGCACAATGCTCTACAATACATCTAACACTAAACTACACCAAACTATAACCCCTTTTACCCTTTCCCCACAAAAAGAGAACAGACTGACATATGACTTATCACCCATCAATCTGCAAATAATGTTCTCTTCCTATTTTAAACCTAAATTAGGTTAATCTCCTAGCTGTCTCTTATGCCTAATATTCAATATATACCTAATATATCTAATATTCAAAACCTACCAGCATTCTCCCTATTTTTTAAAGTAAAATTTAAAACAGTTCCCAGCCTTCTTTAAATTTGTCTGTAGATCTCTCTTAAATCATTATTGATAATTTGTCCTTTTCAACTATTTTCAGTAGCTTCAATATCCAGTCCTCCATTGTTGGTATCCCTGCCTTTTTCCAATTTTCAGCATACAGAAATCTAGCTGCTATAATCATATAATGCAACAGTCTATAATTTAATCTCCCTTAAATCTCCCTAGTATATTCATCAGATATACTCAATAAATATAATTCTCTCAATTGTGTCAATTCTATCAATTATTATCAATTCTATTCTCATTCTGAAAATTTCTTGCATTTACCTCGGTATCTGACCCCAGTACTTCTTCACTTTATCACGTGTCCAACACACATGATAGAATGTTCCTTCATCCTTATGGCACTTCCAACATATATTCTCAAATCCCTTATACATTTTTGGTAGTCTAGCTGGGGTCAGGTGCCATTGGTACATCATTGTACAGAAATTTTCTTGGAGGTCATACTATAATATTTTCTTTAACCCATTAGTCCACATTCTTTCCCAGTTCTTCACCTCAATATTATAACCTATATTCTGGGTCAACTTAACCATATACTCTTTAACCTGTTCTGTTTCTAAGTCCATTTTAAACAACATTTTGTACATCTTCCTAATTAAATGTCCATTATTTGTACAGAGTTTTACTTCTAATTCAGTTTTTCCCTCTTCAAAACCAAGTGTTTTTGTATAAGTTAAAACTCTTGCAGAGACTGCGTTCAACAGCAATGTGCCTGTTATGGAACTCACTCTACATTGCAGAGGAGATTGGAAGCACACTCAGTTTAGGCAAGGTCCCAGCTAGGTCTGATATACCATACTAGTGGTTCGTGTAAATTAATGCACTTTTTCATTCTGGGGAAGCCAAATAATGGTAACTGTTCTTTCTGCATATCTAGGTCACTTGGAGGACACTCAATGTTTCCGAAAACATGGATCAAAAACTGCTGGTTTCAGGTACTGAAGATTATATGGCTGTAACAGACACCTTTATTTCCTAGGGATCTAAGGCAGTGATTATTCCCTCATTAAAGGGTTTATAGATTTCTTCAGTACAGACGATTCTCCTCACCAAGGATATCTGGGAATTACATTTTGAATAAGTAAATGGCTGGAATCCTATTGGTGATATATGTTGGTATAACTTGGGTCTCTTTCACACCGCACAGTTATACCACTATGATTCCACTTTAACTGCCATGGCTGCATCCTGTGGAATCCTGGAGTTCATAATTTGGTGGGGCACTAGAACTCTGGTTGAGAATTCTGCCAATCACGGGATTCCTCAGGATGGAACCATGGGAAGTGGAATTGCAGAGCTATAGTTCTGTAACGTGAAAGGGACCCTGGGATTAGTCCAGGACCTATCATTTGGGGGATACTGCAGAAAGAGCAATACCTCCTTGTGCACATCCTCTACCTCACAGCAAAAGGCAGCTTCTTGGCTGGAGTGCACCCCAATAATCATTTGCTAAAAATACATGCTGGGAAAGCAGAACATACGCTAGGTCTTTCTTGAAGATTCAGGGGTATAGTATCTGTTGTCCATATTGTAGAAATGCAGCTGGATGTTTCCTGGGTGTCCCTTTCATCCTTATACACTCTCAATGGTTTGGGCGTGCATTCCAGTGCTGGGAAGCTGCCTTTTGCAGGGGGTGAAAAGGAAACCCTAGCAAAAACATGTTGGGGGAGCTTTAAGCCCTGTGTGATTCAGGCACATGGTCAATCTATAGGTGATGTTGTACACATATTTACACATTTCAGTCCTAGAGGTTATGACCACCCATTTCTGCATCAACTTGTTCTAAACGATTTTATGTAAAAATATCAAAATAATAAAATGTGAGATGTTTCATCATGAAACTCAAGTGACACTCAGAATAAGAGTATGGCTTGGCTTACAAACCACAAGCAGGAAAAACAGCTAACGATCATTACCTATAGTTGATGACAAATTAATTAAATTGATTTAATATGTTCAGTTGTCACTGAAGGTGACATTTCTTATCAAAATATTTAATTTTTTGTTATTTACATTTATATAAATTTTTACCCCAGGTAGTCATAATCTTTTTAAATAGTGGATGAGTCTGCATATTTCAAATTACAAAAGAATTTTAGGTGCACTAAGGGAAATATAAAATGAAACTGACATTATTGATTTTAATTCTTTCTTAATGTGAACTTTTAAAGCATTTAAAAGGGATGAAAACCCAGATGAAATAGGACTTCAGTTAAAATCCTATTAAGGCTTGGAAATGTATACACAACTTCCATGTTACTAAAAACAAGCAGCCGAAGGCACAAACCTATACACTTTATTTGTAAGAACATTCACTGGGGCTCGCTTCTCCGCAGAACAAGTATAAGCTACTTGCTATTGTGTGCCTTCAAGTCATTTCTAACTTATGGTGACCCTAAGGTGAACCTATCACAGGTTTTCTGGCAAGATTTGCTCAGAACCATTTGCCTTTGTCTTCCTCTGAGGCTGAAAGAGTGTGACCTGCCCATGGTCACCCATAGTCGAGCAAGGATTTGAGCCCTGGTCTCCAACACACCATACTGGCTCTCACATATTATAAATAGTGAAAAAATCCATAATCATATCATTAAACCAAATCTTTAATTCTAAATTACTAGTGCTTCTATGCAATAATATCATAAAGAGAACCTGGAAATGGACCAAACACATAAGATCTTTAGGGACAAGGCAATGAAGAACCATAGAAATCTTTTTATGGAACTCAGCATCCACCAAGAGGTTTTTTCAACTAGAAATGTGTGGTTGGAGAAGATGGTAAGTTACAGTAAAAACAAACCAGTTTTCATGCGGAAATTGTACACTGGGTAAAGAACTCAAAAATATCAACTAAATGTTCAGATCAATGATTCTAGCTTTGCTAGGACTTCTTGGTTATTTTATTGTGTTACAAACCAGAACTTCAACACAAAACAAAGCTTGGAGTTAAAGTGAATGTTGTTAAGAAGTAAGGAGAGTTGGGTTTGTGGCTAAACACTACCTTTTGGTTTGGGAGTCTTTAGATCATTGTTGTTATTAAGGATTACTTTCCTCAAACCTGCCAATCTCATGCAGCAGTTCCTTCCTTAGAAGATTCAGCATTATAGATCACAAATTCCAGTTTAGTTTACCTTCTGTCGGTAGGCTAGTTGGCAGATGGGATGTCATGGCTCCTTTGGTAGTAGTTAAAACTCTGAATCTTGTTGTTGTTTGCTGTATAGCCATGGTGGTGTGAGGAGGCATTTGAGTTGTACCTACACTCTTCTCACAAATCTTGTCTTTAGACTACAGAGGAGAGGAAAATACACACAAAGGAAGGAGAAATTGGTTCTTGATGAAATCCATATATTTAAAATCTACAGACATCGAAGCAAGCAGAAAATGTCAGACTAGAGTGAATGAAAAAGGAAACCTTAAATCAAGAATACTTTCTGTTTTGATTAAAAACAAAAACAAATGCACTGAAATGTCTAAGATGAGTGAGGATATATTGCAGGGATGGGAGAAGGAATGGCTCTTTGGATGTGCTTGGATTCCCAGCCATTGTAAGAATGATGACTGGTCACTGAAAGACTGAATATTAAATTTGAGATACAAAATAATTATCTATATTATGATTTTCCATGTTCCGAATCTGGGGCCTGATATTGAAACAGGTTCTGTGTCTTAGAGACAAGCCTTCTGGACCTCAAATAAGGGATGTCTTTTATAATAAAGGACACCCCGAAACCCAACTTAGGACCATGGTATCCTAGCTAAATTTAAAGTTTCTAGAGAATATTTAATAGAAACAAAAAATGAAGAGAAAAAAGGGAACAAAGGGCCTTATACCTTTAAGACTAATAGATTTCTTTCATGGATTACAATTCACCTCTTCAAACTGATAAAACATTTGAGACTCTGCTATATATGTACCATATATTTGTGAATATCTGGAGCTTGAATACAAACTTATTAAGAAGTGGATTATAATGGAAGGCACTTGATACTAGAACAGAATTGTTAGTTTTAAAGGTGCCACAGGACTCTGTGTGTATGCATGAGTGTGTGTGTGTGTGTGTTATTCTGAAACAGACTAAAATGTCTACTTCTCTGAAAACTGATACATACAAAATTCACAGGTTTTAACTTTTGGATTAAGCCATTTAGTTCGTTAATGCACAGGTCCTGTCTCATCTTTCATATTTACACATGAGGCATAATTAATAAAACAGATAATAAAGCCAGTCACAGCCAGAGTGCTTTTAAAGAGAAATTTATAAATAATGATAGCACAGATTTCAAGACATCATGGCCAGAATGTGTATAAAACCATGTTTTAGTGCATAACCAACATTTCTAGATTTTGTTTGTGTGCAGATCAGTGCTGACTGGGAAAATGAGGAACCACATTTAGATCCAGCACCAGGAAGGCATGGCACTACTGCCCACATGGATGTTCAGTTGTTAATACTGATCATTTCAGAAGAAGGATAACTGTAGATCTAAGCCAGTCTCTAAATTTTCTTTTGAAAAGAATCATAAATTCAGAATCATAAACACAGAATGTCTGATTATTACCTCTTCAGGGCAGCCGTTATCTACCCAGTCTTGTCGGTGACGATCAAATCCGCTGGAACATCTTTAAATGATAGAATAGATTAAAATGATCCAGATGCAAATGGAAAATAGATTGGTCAGATAGAGAGAGAAGAAGGGGAGAGAAAGCAATTAAGTTCTTTACTGTTAAATCTGTATGATCAACAGAGTATTCACTTCATTCAGGATGAATTGAGTAAAAATGATTAATGCTTTCTATAAGGAAGTAATTTCCATAATTAGACCATTTCAGATGTCAGTGTCCTTTTGCTTTGGATAGTTAATAGCTTCATTGTTCTATGCAGCAGGAGATTAAGATTTGATCCCAAGCCTGTGGATTTAAGCCAATTTAATTTATTCCACCCAGATTTTCTTTCGCTTCATTTCGTACAAAGCTATATTACAAAGAACCCAATGTACTAGGCGCTACAGCTTTGTTTTCATCATAGCAGACAATCAGAGATATTAAGGCACCCACAAATATCTGAACAGAACATGTCAGCTTCCAAGCAAGAACCCATCTAAAAGACCCTCAAGGGTAATTATTTGCTTTAATTTTCATTTTTCATTGTAGAGGCTTAGGATGCTTGTGAACCATTGCCCCAATTAAGTAAAAATTAATGAGGTCTCCCACAAATTATAATTTATGGTATTCAATAAGCTAATTTTAAACCAGCTGGTGCATTTACACATTAATTATTCCCAGAGAGCATCCTGTACAAGAAGTTGCCATTAATATTCTTAAGATAACTTGAGATCTTGGAAAGGAAACAAGGAAACCTAGCAGTCATGAAGGTGCAAGGTTATCCAGCCTAAGGCAGCACCCTGTAAACCTAAAGTCCATGACAAAGCAGGGACCTTCTGATGGTTTTAGTATTTCCCAAGACAAAGCAAGATAAAACAAGAGTCCTCCCTCCACAGCACATTGTGGGGTTTATTGCTGAGAAAATGAAGACCATGTTTGCACTGAATGACAGCGCTGATGGGGCAGAACATAAGGCAGGCCAGTTTTTATGAGTAGCTCTTCAACAGCTATGCTTTGGAGGAGGAAGATTGTGACTTAAAGTTTGCAATGACAGCTTCCTTCATTTTATTGGGAGATTGGAAGACTGAGTCTGGGAGAGACTAAGAGTTTTAGAGTGGAAATTTAGGGAAATTGAAAGATCATGTTCTGTTATTTCTGGCCTGCTTTTACTACTATAGCATTTCTTTACAACTGCACATCAGTGTAGCACATCAGTCTGGTTCAGCAACTCCAGAAATGTCATGTAGTTTGGATTTATACTCCTGAAGAAGGCCAACTGACTTACAAACAGGTCAAAATGTGTTAGGCTTTTTAAAAGAATAAACTTGAATCAACTATAAGCATGTGGAGTCTACTTTCCTTTTTTCTGCTGGTCCAATACTCATGCTTTCCAGTACACATTCCTGCTTCCTTTTCTTCCAACCCCACCACACTTCATTGTTTTAAAAAGCCTTAAGCTTTCTGCAGCTCTCTAGCTTCTGATTTTACCATTTTCATTTAAATCGCTGCAAAAGCCATGGTGAGGTGGGGAGAGAAATAATCCTTAGCTCATAATTTTATTTGTAACTGTCCTTCCTATATCAATCCTAAAGCTTTTCAGGTGTGTTACTAAATGCTACCTGTCATTGTTAGAACAGTGGTCATGAATGAATCTCAGGAGATAAATGTGTTTCTGTTGTTTTTTTGGATGCTCAAAAAATGCAAGGCTGATACTGTACAATTATTTTTTTTTTACTTTTAACCATTTAATCGAAACCTGAAGCCTTGCTTCCCTCAGAAGATCCTACTAAGCCTGTAAGTTTTCCACTTCTTTCAAGAATTAAGAAGTTGCTGGCTATTCTACTTAGCCCCCCCCCCAAAAAAGGGCATACAGCATATATCCCAAACTCACTTGAATGTATTTGTCTGACATTTGGCAGATGAAACCTTTTCCTAAGGGACTACTGTGTCCGCAATATCCACCCAATTCTTACAAAGAGAGAGAGAGAGAGACCAAAACAGGTAATAATCATTTTAGGATTTCCAGTGACAGTCAATGGAAGGCACAAATGCTTAAATGCCCTCGTCTTGATCTAGGTTCAGGACCTGTTGGCTCTGAATTGCTTCAACACAAAGCAGGCCATTTTCCAAAATGCTGATTGGGTTGTGAACTGAAGTTTGTGGCTGGTGCGTAGCTCACACTGCAAACACTTCAGCAGTCTACAATATGTTCTTTACATATTAAGCTAAAGTCAAGAGTATGTTAAGAGACTATTTTATTCTGGGAATTTTAAAAATTAAATCCATTCATTTCTTTCTTTCTTTCTTTCTTTCTTTCTTTCTTTCTTTCTTTCTTTTACTTCAAATTGTTTCAAAATAATTTGCATCACATTTTTTTTCTATTTGGAGATTCTCAGATCAGGTAACCATAGAAAGAAAAATGCGAACTCCTCAAAAACAACTTTAAAACTCACAGCAAAATGACAAAACAGTATATGTAAATCACAACAGAATGGTATCATGCATTAGTTTGCACAAGTGTAATTTAAAACACAGTTTCAGAATAGTTGACATGAGTCCCTGATGGCTTGCTAGTCAACAACTTGGCATTACAGGCGAAAATACTACATTTTCTATTATCCCATGCCACATCTGGAATACTAAAGTTACCCTCAGCACTTGGAAAGAGGCAGTCTTTAAAACATGGGGAAACAAGTAGGAACTGAAACAAAATGCTGCAGTGTAGAGTATTTCTTTTCAGTGTTCCAGCTAGCTTGGCACTTCCTTGGACATTCATTCATCAAATATTTCATTCCTCTTCTCTCCACTTTTCTGTTTGCCTCCTCAATATTCACTGTTCTGTGACCACTGAGAATGGCTAGTCTTCACTGAGTTGTTCCTCTGCCCCCAACATCTTAGGACTTCTACCCTTCCTTACACCAACATACATCTTGGTGCCCTCCAGCTTCCTAATACTTCCATCTTCTAAATGGATACTTCCATCTTGGCTACACGAAGACTGGCACTCAGTGGAAGCTGGGCTCAGTGGCCTAAGGGGCCCCATTCAGTTCTGTGATTCTAAGAAATGTTTCTTTTGCAAAATTACAACAAGGGCTCAGCTGGCTGAGGGATTTGGTGGCTATATTTTAAGAAAGGAACTTCTCTGAGTTATTTCATTCATATATACACAATCTAAACAGTGTCCCTTCATTTCTTACTAGAAAATTCACCTTATGTTGCCTGGTCTGATGATGATTTATGATCTGAATGAAACAAAAATATAAATAATAGCACCTACAGCCCACAAAATTTGTTTCACAACAAATTCCATGCAAAATGGATCACAAACAGCAATATTTTCAGGCGGAGGGAAGTCCTGAAGGATGCCAGTTTATTCAAGATCTACAAAGACCAACACACACATTAACTGACAGTATAGATTAGGAAAGATTTCTTTATTGCCTTCAAAATGCTTTTCACTCACTGTGTAACACTATGGCAAGCACCGGTAACGTAGATTTGCCAGGCTGAAAACTGTTCTCATCTGTTTAATGATTGTGTTGAAGGGGGGAATTTCAGCAGGTGTTGCTTGTCATGCAACAGGTAACACACAACAGCTGTTTAAATTCATGCTTCTATATCTGTAAATATTGCCCAAAACCACACCTTAAACTGGCATGCCTAAGAAGAGACCGCATAAACTTGATTGCTCTGCAGATGCCATTACTCAGGAGTTCAATGGCAAGATATTGATCTATCCTACTGAGTACATAAAAATTTTCAAATATATGGCAACAAACTTATTCCCTCTCCTTTCCACAAGCAACTTGATAGGTCCTTTGTATCCAGGTATCCAATGGCTTGCTTCAACTTTCAAGACACTGAACACTGCCTTTAAGTAGCCAAGTCAATGCACATCTATGGAGAAAGAGGTCCATTGGTCCTCCATGTAAAGCAAATATTGCTACCTTTCATAACACATCTTAGGGTAGCAAAAATACTTTTTTGGACTACTATTCCCAGAATTCCCCAGTGACCTTGCTGGCTGGGAAACTCTGAGAACTATAGTCCAAAATATAACTTTTCCAACCCTGCTTTGTAAGCTGAACACATTGCAAGAACATGGTAGCAAGCTTGGCTAAGAGCTGTCAGGAAAAGAACAAGGTCCAAAGGGATGGCCTGGGTTCTGTGTTCTTCTCAGCCCAGTACTCTTAATTCTGAATCAACTTAGTGATCAAGTCAATTGAAAAACAGCTACATAAACTTTGTATTTCACCACAAATTTAGAGAAGCCAGAGTTCGTAATATAGCTGACTTACAGTGACCCTAAGGTGAACCTATCACAAGGTTTTCTGGGGCCAACTGAGAGTATGTGACATGCCCACGGTCACCCCATGGATTTCCATGGCCCATCAGGGAATTGAACCCTGGTCTCCAAGATTGTAGTTCAACATTCAAAACCACTATACCACACTGGCTCTGACTCCATATTAAAAAAGCTTATGATTACAACCACAATTTTATATGTATGTGATTGTATAACTACACAGCGATATAAAACTGTGGTTGAAGTCTTACGTTTACTTAATTGGAGAGCAAATTCTACTGAACTGAATGGCAATTATTTCTGAGGCGATATGCATAGTTTTTCCCTTTAAGGATGCAGTCTACTCATTTACCCTTCTGTTCAGAAGATTTCTCTCTTGCCTTAACTTTGCACAAATCAAAGCAGAATGAAGCAGGCAATCTTTGTTTATTAAATCCCTGCCGGTATGAGAAGAGCTGAAATAGTTCTCATCACAAACATGAGAAACAAGCAAATAATCTGGATTACTTTGCCCTAGGAAAATGAAATGAATGAGGGGCCTTGCCTATTCAACACGTCCTGCTGACGCACTGGGGAGCCTAATCATTCTTATTGAAAAGCTGCTTTATCAGGAACAGGATAGTTTTGGCTCCAAGTGGAGCCATCTACAAAATATTTCCAAGGCATATGTCAGAGAACCATCAGTCACGGAGCATTATAATCATTGTTGCATCCCCGAATTATGACTCTGCAAGCTATCATTACAATGTATTTCCTGCTTAGAACACAACATTTAATAAGCCTTTCATTTACTGGCACAGCGATAATTCCCCATTGCCACAAAAACACCATGCTAGATTTGATTAGTTATGCCATTTGGACCATCTGTCAACACAGCCGTTTTATAACAACTTCATTCTCAAAGGATGACCCAAGTTTGCTCCCAGTAAAGCAATTAACAGACCACATTTTAGGACACAAGAACAAGGATCTCATCTGGGAGGAAGAAAAGAAACCCTTGAGAATTCCTTGCTTGTCCGTTTACACTGAACACAGAAATGTGATTTTAGGAGTCATAGCAGAACGTGTTGGCAGACATAATGGCAATGGGTTGTTTGGGCTAGTGGGTCTGGATAGAATGCTGCACAGAACTGAGCAGACTTCTTCTAGGGTAAAGAATGTGCAAGACAGAGCAGAGGTGTGAACTCTTAGAAGTTCCCAAGGGGTCAGTTGTCCCCATTTACGTCATTAAGAAAAAAGCAGAGTGTTTATGTACTACATTACCTGATAGTTTATATTTTTCTTCCTCTTTAAAAGAGGTCATGGGAGAGATGCCAACAACTGGCAAAGTAAAAAATAATAATTAAAAAATAAAAGAAGTTCTGTAAAATGGATTCAGGATGGTTCACCTGAAAGTTAATGAAAGTTAATCTAAGTTTATTTATATGTTATTCTTTATCCCATCTTCCTTTTCTCAAAGAATTTAGGAAGACAAAGAGCACATATGTAGCATTCTAAAGATGCTTCAGTCAGCAAAAAGGTAAGTCTGGAAGCAACTAGTTATTTATAGTAATTCCGTTTTTGAGAAGAGGGAGCAATCTAAGGCCCTTTTCACACGGAGTTAAAAAAACGGTGTAGAGCGACCTCTGACGGAGGTCGTCTACACCATAACGTGGATTGGGGCGGACTACTTTTGTGTAGTTCCACACCCCAATCCACGCAGGGGCGACCGGAAGTGGCGGCGCCGCGTGCTTTTTGAAAACCACTTTTCAAGTGGTTTTTAAAAAGCACAGGGCGTGCAGCCCCGTCGCAGCGCCCGGTGTGGATTTGCAGGCGCACGCAAGTGCGCACCTGCAGACTGGCCGGGGGGCGGGCTTCCAGCCGGCAAGCTTCTCCGGTTGGCGGAGAGCCTCCGCCAGCCGGAAGCCGCCATTTTGGATACCACGGGACGCCGCAGGACGCTGCCGCGTGTGGAGCAGCGAACTCGCGCTGTTCCACGTTGCGACGGCTCCAGGTAAGCTCCGTTTTAGTGTGTTTTTGGGCGTGGCTTCCTCCGTGTGTGAAAAGGGCTTAAGTGACATTAAAGTGTAACATAAATAGGGATAACGTATCTATTTGAGCCTTGGACTACAACGCTGAAGATGAGGGTTTGATTCCCAGCTTGGTCATGGAAACGTACTGGGTGATCTTGGGTGTGTCACATACTCTCAGCCCCAGAAAACCCTGTGACAGGTTCACCTTAGCTTGGAAATGCCATAGCTTGGAAATGACTAGAAGGCACACAACAATAACAACGTCATTCCATGTACAATTATATTTACAGAAATGTGGCCTCACTAAACAGAGGAGAAGAAATCTTCGAAAGCATCTCTTACAAGGGCATTTTGGAAATGCTATATTTTACTAAAAATGCTACTATAAAAAAGTAAAAAGTAATTAGTTACTAAAATTAGTTACAGTCTCTTTCTAAGCTGTCATAAAAAGTTAGCATTAACAGCCCAGTCATGCATTGCCAATACTAAGCGATCCCATTTGCTATGGATCACAGAAGGGAAAAAAAGCAACACAATGGACTCACTCCTTTTATCAAGTACATGAAACATCTGTATCTATGGTGGTAAAATCACAATCTGAGCAGCCACCTTCATAACTATTACACAGGAATGGAAGGTGGTTAAAGATTCATATAATCAGCTATCTGAAGATGCACACAATATATTTAAACTGGGATTCATTACAATGACTGAAACACTGTGCTACGTTTAACATCTAGGCTACATGATGAAAATGCTCAGTAGTTCAATAGGAAAAACATATAATGACCAGAATCTATGGCTTAATTGATAGAGATACTGACATTTCTTGATTTCTCATAAAAGTACCAGTATCTCCATTATTTTGCATCACAGATGTCATAAGCCTGAGAAAGCTGAGAGCACAAGTCTACCTGATTGTGTATTCTCAATGTCTATTGCTGGTTGCCTGTTTGATTGAACGAATGTGCTGGTACTCCTATTCCAGGGCAATAATAACAATTTAGGCCTGAATACTTTGTGGAGAGAATATCTAATCCTCATTCTTAAGGGTACACAGAACAGAGCCTGGAATTTTTTTGCTGGTCTTGGTAGCCAGCCCAAATTGGTAGTTGCCTTCAGCTCCAACTCTACTTGCAAATGTCTGGAGATAGTTTGAAGCAGTACGTAATTGTACCCACGAACTACGCATTGCAAATACTGGACAATCCTTTGGTGATGATCTTCAAACCCATCTCCTACATTAGCATTTTAGGAATTTTATTTTGTATTTAGAATAATATTATAAACATATACAATACCATACCAAGCAATGTCACTCTGAAACATCAGCTCACCAATTCTCCTTATTTCTCCCCTTTAAAAATACAATATTTTAAAAGTTTAATATTAAACCGTCCCTATCTGCATCCAGACAAACAAAGAAGAAACAAATCTACATAATAGGCAACATAGCCTTGCTACCCATTGCTACCACTTTTTCCATTACAGGAATGTTCTCCTTCCATGATCACAAAATCGTATTAATCACTCATTTTGGGGGGCTACCATACAAGTGCTTACTAGAACTATATTTGCACGCTATAGGAAGAACATCTGTAGATCTGTGAAACCTTTTGTGCCTATTCCAGATATGGAAGTCAAAGATGAATTTAAAAGGAATTTGAATTTTAAAGCGGAAAAGAGAAAATTCTTCTACTGATTTAATCAAAAGAGACAAGAAACAAGCTAAGGAAAGGCCGGAAGGTCTTATGACAGATGGTGTTCACAGAGCTTGGAATGATGTGGGCTCTTAAGTTCCAGGAGTATTGGTTTTTTTTCTTCCCCTCTAGGTCACATTTGTCTTTAGATGAATGCAAAGTCAAATTAAAGTGAACACACAGCAAAAACAGTCAAATGCTGATTACTGATGAATTATAGAAGAGTAGGGGCTCATCAGTTTTCTCATTAGGAATACCCATTAGCACTCATTATACCTAGAGGTAGGAAGCAAATGGTTTAATTACTGCTATTATGCAACGTGTACACTGGAGGAATCAGCAGCAAAGAACATCTAAGGGTGGCTTGTCATGGACCCTTGAATCCTGTATAGACACTGGAAACAGCATGCACACTGAGCACCTGGAACTAGTTGCTCCATCTTTTCTTAGTCATCACTTTCTGTGTGTTGTATTTTCCACTTGTCCCTTTAATACACCCTAACCTATCCACCCTTCACAATCAACACAGCACGTATGCCATGTTGCACTTACATTGTCTTTAGGTCTTTAGGTTATTTAGGTTTTTCTTTCTCTCAAGCAAATCAGAGTGAGAGAAACCAGACAAAGCAAAGCAACAGAATGTTTTAAAGGATACATAAGGGGATGGTCACATACAGAGTAGACCCCTATCAGTCTCCTTCATAGGGAATGATAAGCTCTGATAGGGAAATGGTGTACAGTTGGCCCTCTGTATTTGTTGGAGTTAGGGGCTCAGGACCCCGGCAAAAAGTGAAAAAAACACAAATATCAAAACAATGGGGGCGGGGAAGAGGGCCGAGGTTGGTGGGGAGAGTGGGCACCCATGGTCCAAACCAGGTCAGGGGAAGGAGAGAGAAAAGGATGTTGAAAGTGGAGTAATAGCACTATAACAGTGTAGTGTGGAAAGCCCCTAAATTTTAGTCTGTTTTTATTGTTCAGTCTATGAAAGTATTTCTGGCTCAGTTCAGACACACACTGGAACTAGTCCTCCATAGTATTGAGGGTAAGTGCGAATACTCTCGGTGTGTATTTACTCTCTAACAATATGAACAATGTACCACCCATTCATATGTGTGAATATTTTGGTGATACAAGATACAGGAGGGAAAGTCCACATGTATTATCTAAATTGTTCCTTCCTTGGAAGCATGGTATGTATGCATGAGCATTCATGCCTCTACAGTACAAGAAAATGTTTACATCTGCAGTATGGTGTGCAACTGAGACAGACATAACTGACAGTCCACAATCAAATGAATTCTACTGTCCTTCAAAGAAGCTGGAAATAATTCAATAAAAATTAATCCATTGCCATAATTCATTAATATATACCCACTATTTTAAAAGTCCTTGTTTGACTGTTAAATGATAGTAATATTTGAATTAAGATAAACATTTACTGGTAATTTCTTTCTCGGGCAATTTGACGGGAGGGATTGGCCATTTTTAGTAATCTCTATTGTTTTAAATTAACTCTACCATGTTAAAAATGTATTGAATTACTTGTGTATTTCTCGCTAAAAACAATTTACCTTAACAAATTAATTTTGCATTTAACATTAAGGTATCAAGAGTTAACACCAAAAACATTACTCTCTGGTGCAATCATGATAATATCAAGATTGCATTTTTAAATCACAATGATGACAACAGCAACAACAATAACGATAATAGATAAGTACTACAGAATCATAAAAACATACGAGTTGGAAGGGGCCCTATGGGCCTTCCAGTCCAACCCCCTGCTCATTGTAGGATCTCCAGCTAGAGCATTCCCAGCCAGTAGCTGTCTAGTTTCTGTTTGAAGACAACCAGACAAGTAGAACCCATGGCCTCTCTAGAGTCCACTGGTTCCATTACAGAATGGCTCTCACTGTCAAGAAGTTCTTTCTAATGCTTAGTCGAAATGTACCCTCCTGCCACTAAAAACCATTAGACCTAGTTCTACCCTCTGAGGCAGCAGAGAACAAGCCTGCTCCCTCCTCTTTGTATCAATGTGCTCCCACCATTTAATGCCTGAATAAACCTTGTCTGCAACATAAACTCATCAAAGGCATCTTACAAAATCTCACCTGAGTTATTACTGTGTAGATTCAGTTCCATACTATGCTCCTATCTGTTTATAAATTTCACTTTAATGACTTTCTTGGGCAATCAACTTTATTTTCATGACAACTAATTATTTCATTATCATGAGGAAGCTGTGGAGACAGTGCCTGCCCTTTAATCAAGGCAGCCCATAAAAAAAAAAAATGTTTGAAGGGATGGATATGCAGTTATGAGGTACCTGTTTGTACCTTCATGGAGCTTTAGCAGGACTTTTGGAGAAACGTGCTTAGTTAGGGGTTGCTAAAAATATTCAGTTAGGTCTAAGAAAAAAATGTTTAAATTCATCAGTAATTAAATCATTCACCACTAATCAAATAAGCCACAAGATCACAATGAGATAGATAGTTTGCTTCAAATCAAAATAATTTTGAATTGTATGATGGCATGCAAAAGCAACTACAAGGACCAAAACAGCAACTGAAAATCATTCTTGTTGCTATTGTTACTGTGTACCTCCAAATCATTTCTGACTTATGACAACTCTAAGGCGAACCTATGATGGAATTTTCATGGGAAGATTTAGTCAGAGAGGGGTTTGCAACAAGTTAAACTAGCACAGATCCTCACAAGTAGCAATTTTATTAGCCAACTTGACAATACAGATAATACCAAAGTGGAATATGGGAAACATTGGGGCAATTACAGGCTGACAGGACAGAGTATATATGATTAGAACTAAACATGTGATGAAAAGCTTGTATGGATTAATATCCAAGTTACACTCTTCACTGAGCCAAGAAACTCACTATGCAACCTTAAGCCAGGTATTCACTCTCAACCTGACCTACTTTACAGGATTATTGCGAGGGTAAAGCAGGGTGGAAGAGACCCATGAGCTCACCTTGAGCTCACTGGAATAAAAGCAGGATAACAATGTAAAAAATAAATATATGGAGATGCACAAAAAGATTTTTCTGAGCTAATTTGGATTATAGTCAGCCCTCCACATTTGCAGGTTTCACTTTTGCAGATATCATTATTTGCTGTTGCCTCTGCTGCCTCTCTACATCATATTTAATAGAGACTGCAAGCCTCATGATACTGAGAAACTGTGAACGAGGCTTGTAAGGCCCTATTAAAATCAGTGTGGGGCAGCAGTGGAGATGGCAGTAAGCCATACCACCCACCCACTTCTGTCTTGTGAAGGACCCTGATGCCTCAAAGGAATCCATGGTGGATTGAATATGGGTGATCATACTTTTTTATGTATTAAATATGATTTGAGAGAGCCTAAACTTATTCATGGTTTTTCCACTTTCACGGGGGTCCAGTGCCCCTAACCCTAGTGAATGTGAAGGGATGACTGATCAGTTTAAGAGGCAGTGTTATCAACAAGCCTATGTATGCAATCCTTTTGACCACTCATGGGTGAAATCAGAAAGACTCCATAGTTACCATATTCAGAGCAAGCCAGGATCTTAAACCATATTTTCAGGCTGGTTCAATATCCTGGCTTGTTCCAAAGCCAGTAACCACAGTTTTCCGGTCGTGATGAAATGAAAAACTGAGGTTAGTTGAAGACCTTCTGATTTTATTGTGGCTCACAAGAAAGTACGAGCAAATAGGCTTGAGAACAAATTTGAAGCTTATAAGTGGTTCAAGAGCGATCACAAAAGTGCATGGAGTAAAGGTTATTTGCATGTGATAGAGGTTATTTGCAGAAAGCCGAAGGTTCATGGAAATAACTTTTCAAAAAATTATCACCTTAACATGCTGAAAATAAAGCCAAAGTCTACTTCTGTTCCATATCCTGCTGACTATGATAATCCCTTAATTTATTTTTAATGGTTTCCAGTGCACATTTTAGATACACATAAAGTTTAGGGTTTGCAGATCTAAACCCACAAACTAGTTTATGGTTACAGTTGAGATGGTTAGCTTTTTCCATAATTGCTACTTTAAGTAGCATTTCTTTGGTAATCTAATAACATCTGTTCCACCCTTTATCTTGAAAGATGATGACAGATAAGAAAATACACATTGCAATTGGAGTGAATCTGCCTTTGACATTTCTCTGCAAGTAGCAGGGATGGGCAACTTTGGAAGGGTTAGGCCTAATTTTCATCCCCCAAAACTTGCTGAAGATTGTACTAGGTCCAAATGTGGCCCTAAATTAAAGAAAAAATTGGGAGGGAGAGATCAAAATTGGAAGTAACTGGATACCAATTGATTGACTGATTGATTGGATAAGCAAATTTGTGGGCCACCATGACCTGTTTAAGCACAAGGCCAGACAGGAGGAGCAAAATTTCTAAACATTTTATTTAGAAATGGGGAGGGCATTGCACATCTCTGGGCTTGACAGAGAGGCAGAGTCAAGCTGAGAAGATATCAAGATGATGACGTGCTACCCAGAATCCAAGCTGGCTTTGTTGGACTGTGTAACCAAACTTAAAGACAAGTAATAAAGAGGAGATAACCCAAGAATTCTTTTTGTCTTTCCCTTGAAGTTTCAAGAGGCATAAAGGATCAGAATTCTTCTTCATAGCAAAAAGAAGCAGCAGAAGGCCCTACCTCACTATCAGCTTACAACTGGGGAAGATGTGCCCCACAAGCACAAGACAAGTGCCAACATGGATTGATCCCTCCCTCCCTCCATTTCTTTTTTTTTCTTTTTTTTGTACATCTGAGCTGTGACAACTCTCCCCTGGTACCTTGGGAGAAAGGGAAGTTTTGTTTGTTTCTTAAACAGCCATTCTGAGATGTGGGAATAGAAGGTAATTCAGGTAATTCAGAGTAGCAAAGTTACTTCTTGGACTATTTGATTCAGAGTCCCTCTGCCATGCTGGCTGGGGATTCTGTGGATTTTACAGTAGTTCCAAAAGATAAAGATGCCTAAGCTCTCAATAGTTGCTCCTCTTTTCTATTTCACCATATAGCTAAATTATTACATCTAAGAGACATTTTGCATACCGTAAAGCACCACAAGGGTCTCAGTGAAATATAAAGTGCATTTCAACGCAGGAAGAGATCCAGGAACCCAAACTGTATGTATATAATTCCCATGCCAATGCAGATTACTAGGCTAGTGTGGAACTGTGCACTCTTACTTGTTATGTTTCTAGATTTCAATGTTGCCCTAATGCAATTGCATCTAATGTTATTAAACCTTTCACACATTGTTCCATGCATGCAATGGTGGAAGTTTCCTTTTGTGAATATTGAAGTAATATTCAGTTGCTAGTCTGGTGCACATTTTTTTTTTAAATATGAAACAGACAAACGGGAAGTCATCAACTTCTCTGGCCCAGGAAGAAAAAAATCTTGGACCAGCATCACAGGTATAACTACTAATGCATGTCAGCATCAGAAAATGCCACCAGAAAGCCCTGTGTTGTTTCAGTGGTAAGCCCTAATTTGTGATGTTGGAAAAGTACCCTGGAGTTCACGTCCAAAATCTGTTTTTGACAGGGCAACTATAGCTTTTCCACAACAGAGACTAAAAATTGAAAACAATATCCTTTTACTGAAACTGCACATCACAAAAACAGAAACAGTGCTCAAATGTACAAATGCAACAGAACAAAAATACTCATTAGTTGGTTTAGTTAGTGAATGACCCAAGATTGATTTCACCAGAGCCTTTCAGTTTGTTTGAAATCTGTGGTGCATCCCAGTTGCTGAATTTATATTTGTGGTATAACTAATTGCCCTATCACTGATGAGCTGATACCAATAGCAAAACCGAGAAAAGTGAAAATTCCTTTCCTCTTTGTAGTCCCCATGCATGTTTTAGAGCCTACTTTACAATGTGGTGGAGGGGGGAAAGAAAGAAATTCCTATTGTCCTAGTCTTTCTGGGGTAGCAGACATGATTAGTACAGTGGTCTTTTCTGTGGTCTATGGAACAACAACTTGTGTGGTATGGGGCAGACAGTGTTTTGGGGTGGTGTTCTTACCATGTAGATATTCACTCATTCTATAATTAGCACAATGGAGGATTCATCAGAATTCTGCTCCTCAATTAGTAGGTGTTAATCTTATTGCTATAGGCACTGGAGGAGGTACAAAATATTAATATTTTGCATTAGCTGGCCATGGGTATGGAGGGCCCAAGGGATTCTTCTACAGGTTTTATTAAACAAAATTTTAAGATCTGACATATTTGAACAGTGCAGGTCTAGGATCCAATTTTTCATCTGTATAATACCCATCTTGGGCTATATTGTCGTATTCAAAGACACTGAAAGAGATGGGGTAAGTGGCTTTGAAGTCAGGGAGTTCCGACTACCCCAAACTGCCAGATTTGTGGCCCATTTTGGCCAATTTTGGAGGAAAGAATAATCTAAACATTGCCTATTAAGAAAAACTTTGGAGGGTGGGGGCTTTGGGGGTCACAAAATAAGAACTACAAGTGGGTCTGGGGCCATACCTTCCCCACCCCTGATTTAGAGGTATTTGAGTTTTTACCACTGATTTGTGACTACACTTTTCTTTTACCCCACCCTGGTAGACTTTCTTAACTATAAGCAAGGGGACAATAACTACTTCGCTGATAATCTACATTGCAAAACATATGGTGTCCACTGAAAACAACACAACAAATGATTTGTGTATATTTCTGACAAGTGCTGTAGTGGCATATTTTAACATGAAAGTGTTCATCATAACAGTTTCATAAACCCAAATTCAAGCAGCTGTCCTGACCTATCAACAAACCATCTCAAGGATTTTTCAGTCTCTTCCATAAGCAAGTCTACTGCAAAGCTAAATTGCCTAAATAGCATGTTCAAAACCCAGCCATCCTGAAATTCTTTACATTATAGCTCACAACAATTTATTATTCCCCAGAAAATTCATTTTTCCTCCAGCTATTTTGAGATTGCAGCTAAGCTCAGAAGGAACAGAGAAACCCATGGGAGGCATTATCCTTACTAATCAAAAAGTGGAGTCATTTTGCTCCTTAGACTCCTAGCTGTATACCACATTGCTGCTTCCGTCCACCCCCTAATAAACAAACACAGACAAACATACCACAACTATCACTACTTCATAGAGTGGTAGTAGCCACTGTATTATCAGCATAAGATTCTGGGCGATTCTCTCTGTTTGGTTTTCAGATCACATCAATTCAGATATGATAACCATCAAGACAAAGGCAAGGCAGAGGTGGCTGGGATCTCAGATTTAGGAAGTTGCATCTAAGTCCTAGCTTACAAGAATTCTCTCCTCTAGCAATCAATAACTCTTTGTCAGAATACTGCACACTTGCTGGGGATAATCTGCCTGGCTGGATGCAATACGTCTGATGGACTCCACATTATGGAAAGTTGTGGTAAGAGATATGTTTAACATCTCCTTTAATTTAAGAAAACAACCCATCTTTTCCTTCACATTCAAGTCCCACATTTTTGCCACATTCCCTCACCCCGATTTCTAACCAGGCCGCAATATCAAGAGGTGATATTAGCTAGCTTTTTCCACACTTTTAGCTAGTTTTTCCCACATTGTTTCCAATCATTTGCAGATAATCATATAGGTGTATTGTTTCCTTTAGTATTTTTGATAATCAACCTGTTGAATGACCCATGGTTTTTCCTGGACTGATATCTCTACTTTTAATTACACTTCACAACTATCTCCAGTATGTTGTAATTCTAGGGCATCCCATCCAAGTATGGTGATGAGCCCTTCTTTCTGAGGGCTGATTATGCTGGCAGTGTCCAGCTGAAAACAAGACTGTGACTCTGGGAGAGGAATGTTGTTATGTTATATATCACAAATTAAAAGGTCAAATGCATCACTTCAGTTGTCACCAGGAATAAATCAGTCCAATTAAAATGACCTCCTAGGTGATACATTGGGCAAGAGAAAATGGATTCATTATCAGGGCCATTGTATATCAGACTAAAAAAATTAACTAGCATTCTTACCTTTGGAGTTTATTGCACCAGCTGCAGTTGAAGCCAATTTGGGCTGTGACACAAGGCTCGCAGCTGTTAAACTGGAGGCAGGCTGTAAAAACAAACAAATTGTTCATGTTACAAACACTTTTTTAAAAAAGTGTTTTCTCAGAAGTCTGAGGATAACTCAAAAAATAATCTTCTCAAATAACTGGAGGGGCTTTTTTTTTTTGGCAGATGTGGGAATTATTTATCTAGGACGAACAGTAGGCTATAAACATGCTAAAGTTCAGGAGGAAATTTACCACACATTACAATAGGGCTTGTTAATCATAGGTGATTGGAATGCAAAAGTAGGAAGCAGAGCAGAATCAAAGATTATAGGAAAAAATTGGTCTAGGATCAAGAAATGAAGCAGGGGAGCAATCAACTGAATTTTGCAAAGCCAACAGTTTATTCATTGCAAATACGTTCTTCAAGCTATCCAAGGAGTCACTGTAGACATGGACATCACCTGCTACACAGAAACCAAACAGACTATATAACTGGAAGCAGAAGATGGAGAAGCTCCATTCTCTCAACAAAAACAAAACCAGGAAAAAATTGTGGCACAGACTACTAATATCAAAAATTTGAATACAGCTAAAGAACAGCATGCCAATCATCGTGCTAAAATATAACCTTAAAAACATCCCAATAGAATTTAAAAATGTAAAAAATAGATTTGTTCTATTAAACCAGAAGAACTCTAGACTGAGGTCAGGGATATTGTCAGGGAAGAATGCAAAAAAAAAAAAAAAACCCCAAACAAACCAAACCCAAACCCAAAAACCACTATCTGCAGCCAAAAAGAAACAGAAGTATCAAAGGATGACAGAGGAAGAACCAAAAGTAAAAGGGGACAGAAATAGGGTCAGAATCCTGATTGAACTGTTCAGCAACTTGTGCATAGGGACAAAGTAACTACTATAATATTCAATGCAGAGAAACAGGAGGTGACAACAACAAGGAAGAACAAGAGACCTCTTCTCCAAGATCTGAGAAATCAATGGCAATTTATTTTTTAGAAATAAAAGGATGATGGAAACAATACACTGAAGAAATATATAGAAGAGATGAAAAGATGACAGATTCATTTAAGGAAGAACCAATTGAGGATGGACCTTCAGTTTTAGAAAGTGAAGTAGAAATTGCACTCAGAGTACTTGGGAAAAATAAATCATCAGGAACAGATGGCATAACAATAAAGCTGTTGCAAGCTGCAGAGGCAGAATCTACTGTTGTAATTAAAATCTGTCAACAAATATGGAAAACAAAACAATGGTCCACAGACAGGAAATGTTCAATGTACATTATACATATAATGTCACATCATTATCCATATACAAGGCCACTGCATTAATCTCCCATGCAAGCAAAGTGATGCTCAAAATTACCTTGGCTCAGTCATTGATCAGAATAGAGACTGCAGTCAAGAAATCAGAAGAAGACCAGGACTTGGAAGGGCAGCTGTGAAGGAACTAGGTAAGATCCTCAAGTGTCAAAATCTAGCATTGAATACAAAAGTTAGGATTGTCCATGCCATCATATTTTCAATGTTTATGTATTGTTGTGAAAACTGGACAGTGAAGATAACTGGTAAGAAGAAAATCAACTCATTTGAAATGTGGTGCTAGAGAAGAGTTCTATAGATACTGTGGACTGCTAAAAGAGAAAATCAGTGGGTCTTAGAGCAAAGCAAGCCTGGACTATCCCTAGAAGCCAAGATGACTAAATTGAGGCTGTCATACTTTGGACATATTACGTGAAGACTTGATTGTGAGACAAGATAATAAAGCCTGGTAAGGCAGAAGGCAGGAGGAAAAGAAGAAAACTAAATAACCAATGGACAGACTCAAAGAAGGAAGCCATGTCCCTGAATCTGCAAGACCTGAGCAGGCTGTTGATGACAGGGTGACTGGGAAGTCTCTCATCTATATGGTCACCATAAGTCAAACGCGACTTGATGGTAGTTAACAGCATGTACTATGGCAGCACATACATATACTAAAGATGTTTTGGATTCTGTTTTTAATCCCATTTGTAAATGTAAAGCCATTTCCACAAATCTCACGTCTTTTTCTGCAACTCCAGAATTTGTCATCTGCCACGAGAGCACTCCTTGACATCTTTGTGTCCATTTCCTCTTCGGTTCTTGCATTTCGCAATGTATAGCTAATGTTTTTGTCATACAGACAGAACAAACTGGAGTAGGAAACTCTGCACGGGCTGTAATATGATTAAGAGGAAATTGGTAGCTAACATCTGATGGTTTGTCTGCTAATGTGCCTTCTGAGCTGTCTTTAAAAAATTCAGAATATTAATAACACCGGACAAAACAAGGTGCATGAGTTGTGAATTAAGCATCTGTCACTATTTCTTTTGGAGTAACAAGCATGTAAAGTAACCCAGCCAGTTCCTGAGTCAGCCTTAAAGGATATGATGGTTCTCTGATCACTAGATACTGTGCAAATATGCAATCATCAGACAAATATGTTGTGATGGTCTAACTAGTCTTGACAGTAATCATCTAGATAGATCATCTAGTCAGGTATGTTACTCCTGTTACCCTGTCCTGCAGTTCTTCACATTATTTTTGTTGTTGTTGTATGCCTTGATCTCTCACTAGCATTCACCATAACTCTCTTGCCTATTTATGTGTCTTCCTGCTCTCTACCACATGGCTGCTTGATTTAAAAAAAAAATCTAGTTCATTAAAAAAATAATCTGGTTCATTTTTCAATTGAAAAAAAAATCTAGTTCATTGAATACACACTCAAAGTGGCTTCACATCTACAGTAGTAACATTGCTGGATAACAATAAAGTTGGTGAGAAGTGAGAAAAGAAAACTTTGTTGGAAAGATGTCCTGCCTTAGCCACTGGAGGATTATGAACAGCAGTGCCAGTTTCACATTTGTGGTGCCCCTGGGAATGTTCTGTCTGCCAAACATCACTGAATCATTCCCACACTACTGGAGTTACTTTAAACAGTGAAACACAAAGAAAGAAACTTCTATAGTACAAGAGAATCAACTGGGCAATGACACTAGATGAAAAACATCTAATCAAGCAAACTGTATTTTGTATGAACGTTATTTAATGCTGATTAATGTTGAAATAATGAGGAAAAAACATACCGAACCACAGAACTGATCAAGATAGGACACAGAAATGGGTGGGAATAAACATAAGTTATTCTTCTGTATACTGTGACATGGTTTTAGATGTCTCTGGAATTTGAAAGTTGTGAGAGATTTAGAGTTATTATGAAAATACTGTCTGGTAAGTATACCATAAACAAGTGAGAAGAACAGATATCCATAAAGGATAGACATCTACATTTTTTAAAAAAAGATCTTTCTTTTAGAAGGTTGCATTTCATGTGCTTGTTTGCCTTGACTTACTAGGTAGAGGAATCATCTCAACAGCTGACAGATTGGTAACCTTTGACATCTGAAGCTCCACTCTGTGGTACTCATATATCGTTCTTCTACGGACATCTGTCAAGAAAGGAACAAGGAGGTTAAGTTCCATAGTTCAAAGTGGAGATCTCATTTCAGTGTCTCCTTACTGCCTTTCGCATGGAAATTCAGGATTTATTTGTACTGTTTGAGTCTGCCTCATGTGAAACAGATTGAACTCACACAACACTAACAGCTATCCACATATTAATGAAACCACTGTATAAATCAAAGTATGTCACTTTTGGGGGTAATAAAGAAATAATGACATTTCTTTTAAAAGTAACCCACCATGTGAAAATGGTGTTACTTTTCCTGTATAATGAGTAATATGCTATGATCTTCAAGTTGACTCTGACCTATACTGATTCTGTCCTAGGGTTTTCTTGTACTTACCAAACACAGGAAGTTTTCCACTGTCTTCCTCTAAAGCTAAGAGGGTATGACTTGTCCAAGATCAGCCAATGGGTTTCCATGGCTGAGCAGGAATATCAACTCTGGTCTTCTGGGGTCCTAGTCCAAAACTCAAACTACTACATCACATTGGTACTCAAGTGACATTTACTCAGTACTTATTCTTGTTATTTTATACTTTCTCAGCCTAATGCAAAAGCCCAACAGAAGGTGGAGAAACCAAATGGCTCTGAGCTCCTTGGGGCAAGGGTGGCTAAACAAGTGAGATAATAGCAATAGCATGTATATTTCTATACCGCTTATCAGCTAAGTGCTTTCTAAGCAGTTTATAATCTGTTAGCTAATTGCCCCCAACAGGCTGGGTACTCATTTTATTAGCCTGCAGAAGGATGGAAGGCTGAGTCAACCTGGAGCCTGGCAGAATCGAACTCACAACCTTGTGACTGCAGTACTGGCATTTAACCACTGTGTTACCAGGGCTCCTCAGGCTAATGCAAAAGCCCAACTGAAGGTGGAGAAACCACATGGTCCTAAGTTATAAGCAATCAAAATGTAGCGATGTGTTTAACAAAATTAGTCATTATTGTCCACAGCTTTGAAAATTTACTTTTTAAACTGGGCATGATGGCCAGGGTAATCTGGAAGATGTAGTAAAAAAAAAAAAACACTTTTCAGTGTTCTGGTACTGAAGAACAGTGGTAGTGACTTTAGAGAGCTAGCTTGGTGTAGTGGTTTGAATGCTGAACTACAGCTTTGGAAATAAGGTTTCGTATCCCTCATAATCAGCCATCAAAACCCACTGGGTGACCTCCGGCAAGTTGCACTCTGTCAAACTCAGGGGAAGGTAGAGGTAAACCCCCTCTGAAGAAATCTTGCGAAGAAAACTCCATGATGGGGTTGCCTTAGGGTCATCATAAGCCAGAAATGACTTGAAGGCACACAACAAAATTAGTGACTTCAGATATAGTACACTGGCAAAGTTCTTTTCATTCTAAATACAGTATATGGAGCTTCTGTTCTTTTTTTATAGCCACATATTGGCAGAATATGGCACACAGACAAGCCCACAAATTATTCTACTTAACTTCTTATCATGGCTGAGCAGTTGTTGCCAATTACTTCAATTTGCTATTTTAGTTTAGGGCCAGTTCTTTTCATTCTTGTTCATGAAACTACTCTCTCTGTCCCTCCCTCTCTCTCCCCCTCCTTCTCATTTTCTTCTCTCTAATGTGAATGTTAACATCCTGTTAAGTGAATAAATTACCACCACCAAGCCAGTCTGAATGAATTATTAGGAAGATTCTGGCTGAGATAGCTACCCTGGAAGGTCTGCTACCTGTCTAGAGCTCTGAATGCATTGGACTAGAACGTGTGTGCAGAGGCTAAGCTAATTTGGGCTAGATCTGGGCACCTGCCTTGCCAAGGAGATAAGATTTATTCCTCTACAGTGACTTGTTAATATGATGCACCTGCCAAAGCAAAGTGGCCTGGGATTGTGTTTGAAAGGAGCTCCTGCCATTGCCAAAGGCTTTAATTTGTTTCCCAGAAGATGTCAGGTCCTTTGGTCCAAAAGAAAAGCAAGCAGATGAATATATAAATAAAAAATGATAGCATTGGCACTTTGTCCGAAACTTTCAGTGTTCTGCCATTAGCACAGGTTAACACAGGGCATGCGAGTGTGCAAAAGGGAATTGAGGAAGCAAGAATACCTGTGCAGCAAGTATTCTCACTTAAAAAAAAATCACAAAGCTCTATAACTTTTCAAGGCTGCAACCCAGTATATGGACCTTCGTATTGTACTCCATAGGGGGAATCTGATTAGGGTAGCAGCCATAAACACTCACCTGGCAGTAAGCTACATTATAATTAATTAACAACATTCTTTAAGCTTTAACCAGGTGGACAGTAATATATTTTATTTTTATTTATTTAATAATTTAATTTTACATATACACCCATGAACCTTGGCTTAGTCATTAATCAACACAGAGGCTATAGTCAAGAAATCAGAAGATGACTAAGGGTCTTTCTGCACTACACTGTTAAAGCACTATTATTCCACTTTCAACATCCTGTGGAATTCTGGGGTTTGTAGTTTACTGAGGCCAAAGAGCTCTCTGGTTGAGAATTCTAAATGACCCTCCCTAAACTTCAAACCTCAGGATTCCACGGGATGTTGAATGTGGAATAATAGTGGAATGGAGTGGAGTGCAGCCTAGTGTGGAAAGGCCCTAAGACTTGGAAAAGAAAGCCATGAAGGAACTAGATAAGATCCTCAAGTGCAACTACATATAATTAAACAATAAAGTCAGAATCATCTGGACAATCTGAGTTCCATATATAGGTGTGGAAGCTGAATGGTACAGAATGCAGAAGGAGGCCTTGCCTGTGGCTGTTGCCACATTTTGGAACTCCCTCTCTAGGGAAAGTAGGATGGGTCCTTTTTTTGTTGTCCTTTTGGCAGAAAGTTAAGATCCTCCTTTTCCAGCAAGCCTTTGAAAATTGATTTGAACCAATCTTACTATCAGGTAAGACATTAAAACAATGTAAAGATGAATGGGAAATATGAACTCCTCTTTGAAAATCTAGATGGGGAAAGTTAGCAGTGGTTGGTTAAAGTCTAGAATTTAAGGAAAATAAACTGAAAGTTACAAGGGGAAAGACAGATGCATCAAGAATAGAAATCATATAAGCTAAGGGATATTAAATGGATGCATTACAGTTAATAACAGCACTGCATATACAAAACTGTAAGATGTGAAAGATTATAAGAATTTATTAACTTATTCTGTTATTCTAAAATCTGAATTAAGCAGTTGAGAGAGAGAGAGATGATATGTATGACTGAAGGAAAATACATTTAAATAACTACTTATCACTGTGAGAGAAGAAAGTCAGTCAGAGGTTTTTCTTCCTTGTTTTGTTTTTGTTGTATTGAACAGCACTGTATTATATCTTGTATCTTTTATCTTTCTCTCTCTTTTACATTTTACCTTTCAAATTCCTATTACTTCGAAATTCTTCTTTCTATTAATATGGACAATTGTAATCTATTACATTAATATTGTTTTTCTTGATGATATTCTGATTTTTATTCTTAATAGATAACAATAATAAATAAATAATAATAAAATTTAAAAGATAATAAAAAAGAAATTATTTTTAACATAAGTGTTTTTTTGGTGCTATATTGTTTTGAGTTTTTGTTTAAATAAGATTTTAAATGGCTTTAATTCTGAAGTTACTTAATACTGTTTTAATCTTAATATTGTATCTTTTCAACCACGTGTGCTTTATTATATTTATGTTGACTCTATGTGTCTTTTTAGATTATTAACTTGAGAGCAGGACATTGTCAAATCAACAATTTGTAAGCCACTGTGGGAACTTTTAGGTGAAGGGTATAAATGCTCTAAATAAATAAATGAGTAAATAAATAATATTTATTTCAATGTACAACTTTTTGAAACGGGTTGCTGGAGAACAGTTCTACAGATATCAAGGACTGCTAAAAAGACAGATGAATTGGTCTTAGGGTACATCAAGCTTGAACTCTCACTGGAAGCAAAGATGGCTAAAACGGAGGCTATTGCATGCTGGACGTTACATGAGATGATATGACTCATTGGAAAAGACAATGAAACTTGGTAAAGTGGAAGGCAGAAGGAGACCACACTATAGGTAGACTGATTCAATCAAGAAAGCCATTGCCCTGCAACTTGCAAGGCCTGATCAGAGCAGTTGATGATGATGGGGATCTTGAAGGTCTCTCATTTGTAGTTGAAGTCAACTTGATGAAAAATAACAAAAGCAACAATATATACTTGAAATAAGGTAAGTAGCACATGGGCCTTTAGAGGACTGATTGAAACTTCCATCAGAGTATACTAGTTTCTGTGTCGGCTAGTGTGGCTGGGATCTGCAATCAAACGATGTATCGAAGGCCTCACATTGTCCACTCCTGGCTTAAATTCTAGAGCTATACTCCAAAAAGTTAACTTTTCCAAGATTTATTTTTTTTAAAAGGAACAGGGCGAATATTTGGCAAATAAACATTTGACTTTTGAGATCAAGCATTACAAATCGAACACAATAAATCCTATGACAGTGAGCAGCCTACAGGATAAGGTCAAGGAAACACAGGGGAAGGCAGGTATAATTTAAAAAAGGGCACTTTTACAGCATTATAAGTGCATCTTTCCTACTGACTTACCAGATGCACTAATCACACAGGTCTGATGGATTTTTCAGACAGCACAGGTTTCCTTGTTCATTTGTTCAGTAAAATTTACATCTCATTTTTCATCCATCACAGAATTCAAGAGAGTATGCAAAAAGATGTCAAGTGGTCTCTCATTCAGATAGTCACCTGTATTAGCTCTAGTAAAGTGGCTACCTCTTGTCTTCTCATGTTTCCATGTAGTAACTATGAACTGACACTTCTGCAATACTCTAAGACACCAAGTAAGTAAGCAAGCAGAGAAATCCAGTAGGCCTTAACCATGAAATTTTAGGCAGCATCCTGTAGGCCTTAACCATGAAATTTTATAGGGTTGAGAAAGGCAAGAAAGGATAGGTTATATAGGCTGCAGAGGAGTTGTAAGACTCTTATAACCTGTTATGGAGTAGAAAGTTTATTTGCTCCGGAAGCATGCTCTCTTCTGAGGTCAGAGATCACTTGTGTACACAGATGTTTATGTTCCTTGTTTTATTCAGTACGGCACCAAGGGATACATTGTGCCTAAATTCTGTTATAATGAAATCATTAAATGTTTTATTTCGAATAGAGCAATAGAAACTCAATGAGTGCACTAAATGCAAAGTCATTGATTTCCTTGAGTTATTATCACTTGAAAGAGCTTAAAGTCTGTTATGGTTCTATTTCAGTTTAAAGAGAATAACTATATGAGTCAATGATTTATCCTTAACACAATTGATTTTTTTTTTTTTACAACTGAGGCAGTATACTGTCTCAATGTTTATCCATCTATGAAAATCCAGTAGGCTGGATCAATATTATACACCTTGTGTGTTCAAGATCACTTAATGCAGATTAATCACACTTCAGCACACTTTTATGGTCCCCTTTTCACATAAGCAAGGTGATGGAAAACAGGAAAAGCAGTAGACTTTTCTTCCTGCTCAGTGAGATCTACTATGTGGACCCAAGGTCTTAATTTGCATTGGTTAGTGATATAACTACAGGCTATTATTGTGACTGGATGCCATAGAAAAACCTGCTCTTCTTGTGGTTGATTTGTAATAAGTTACAATTTGCAACTGTGGGAAAAATAATCTAGTCTGTATCTGTGCTTCAAATATTCTTCTCCTAGTCCCCACTGCCAGTTGTTATAACAGACAAAAAATTGCCATTTCTCCTGTCCACCTATTCCCCCATATGCAAACACATTTTGGTGTGGTGGGTAACTCTTTTGGTGGAGGGTGCTCATGGCATATGCAGGATTAGCACCCAAAGGGAAATTTAAACTTCTCTGTGTATGAATGGAACAACTTTTTGCATGGGTCTGGATTCTGGCTAATAATAATAACCAACTTACTACAGCTGATTTTTTAAAGCAATATTTTATGCAAAAATCAAATTTAGTCCAATAGCCTATATGTTGCAGGTATACTTCCAAGATGATGGAATGTATAGATAAATGAACCAAATAGACATATTTTGTACCACTTTACCATTTGTGTGAGTGGTGCACCTGTCAAAACTTTTATGGGGAGAAAAAAACCCAAGCCTCTTAAGTGACATGTATGGGAGCACCTCTGCAATATAAGGAAAAACAAAACAGCTTCCCTTTTTGGTGAGCCACATGGAGCAACATAATTCTACAAAAGACCTTAGATTCTGGGAAATGTAGTAGGTGACTATGCTGAAAAGGGAGATGGGGTGGTTTTTCAAATGGTTGGTCTCTGCAGACCTAAAAGGGAAAACTATCTTCTACACTTACAAAAATTTTCAGAATTTTTGGATAGTCCCTTTCCCTTCAGCTCAGATATATTTATTTGCCCTTGAATGTTACCTGGTTTTTTTGGGTTTTTCTTTTTTTGGTACCATCTGTTCAAAACACAGTTGGCCCTTTATTATGAAATGTTGAAGCTGACAGGAAGAGACATTTGAAATGTGGTGCTAGAAGAGAGTTCTGTGAATAGCATGGACTGCAAAAAAGACAAAAAAATGGATCCAAGAACAAATCAAGCTGGAATTCTCCTTAGAAGCTGTGACTGCCATACTTTGGACATATCATGAGACATTCTCATGACATATTACTAGAGAACATAGTTCATTAAGATAAGGTAGAAGGCAGTAGGAAAAGAGGAAGATGATGTTAGAGGTGGATAAACCCAATCAGGCAAGCCATGGCCCTTAGTCTGCAAAGTCTGAGCAGGGCAGTTGATGACCAGGGATCTTGGGGGGTCTCTGATTCATAGGGTCACTATAAGTTGAAGTTGACTTAACAGGAATTAACAACAAAACCTGTATTAATTCCAACTGATACAATCTTGTTGAATAGGAAATCCATTCTACATAACATCAAGATTATATTAGCTGCTGAATATCATTATTTTCATTGGTCTTTTATTTCTCTTTGTGGAGTAAACACTGTTTGTGTGACCTATAAATGTATGGAACTTTTTGTAGAATAAATTCTTATTCTTAAAAATATGATTAAATTAGTTTCTGAAGTAAAGAAATAATATTTAATGGCTCTTCCAAAATCAAAATGTACACACATAGTAATAATAACCCAACAACCCTCTAAGGTCTTTTGTGGAAAACATAATGGTGTATCATGAGGAATACAGAATTATGCCATCTCCCTTTTGCCTCGGAGTTACATTTTGCTTATCAGTTCAGGACAAGCGACAAAGCAGATAGTCACAGTGGGAGTTGTAAACCAATAAAATTACCTTTAAACGAGCTAACTAAAATAATTCAAGCAATGTCTGGTTTAGTTAAAGAAAAGCCCTTTCAAACTCACTGAATTTTATTTCTCTAAATGCACTGGCTCACACTACATTAATTAGCATGTACAAAGAACATACTGGGAATTTGCTGGATCCTATGGACGACCACAAACGCATCTGACAGCCCCACTTTCACAGGATGATTTGTTGAGCTTATCTGAGTCACTGAGACAGGAATCTGCAAAACAAAAAAGGAGGAAGAGGTGAATTAAGAAGCTGATGACATATCTCAAATGTCCTGTTTCTATTCATGTCACTTTGAAAATAAAGTGGAAATGAAAAACTGCTAGGCAGGGTCCAAGGACGACAATCCAATGTATGATGCCCTCATCCATAGTAATGGTTCCAGGGGAGAGGTAGGCTTGAGAAAGATACTCTTGATCAGAGGACCATTTCTATAAGTCTGATCATTTTCCTCTGCAGCTCTAATCCACATTACTATCCAGATGGAGATTACATATCTCTTCCCACTGCCTTCATGCCTAGGAAGACGTAGGTGAATAGGCAGAGGCACTAAAAGGAACAGTAACAGTAGGGCTAGCGGCTTCATGATTTGATAGTGGATCACTGCTTCTGTGTATGCCTTAGATGCCTACTAACATCAGCCTAGGAGGCTAGCTCATATTCACCAGCATAGCACATGCAGAGAGCACATGTTTCCATATCACCAGATAGACAGGAATGTGCATCATCACTTTCTATCATGGTACAGCAACTGCTTTGGTATTACTAGCTGTGCACTACACCCCGCTGTACATGAGCATCTCTGCATAAAAGTGTTATCTAGTATGGCAGGAGGTAGTTTTCAAACAGGGAACCAAAGCCACCAAATTATGTTTCGCAACATGTGTCCAACTGTAGTAGCAGTGAATAATGCATTTGGCCAACCATTTTTTTTAACAGAATACCGGCCACAGCCTGAATCCCACAGAGACTCATAGATCATTCAGCCATAAAGAGGCTGATATTTGTGCAGACTGAGCTCTTGTGTACATAACTACAGGTCCTCTGGCATGTGGTGATGGTTAAACAAATAATCACCTCTCTTCCTTGCCAGTAGGATATGCATTTGTCAGACATCTGTAAACTGGCTTTGTTCCAGCTGTAATCTCTAGAATTTTTTTCCACAGCTCTTTCCCTGTCTCCCCTTCTAAAGAAAGGAACAGTTGGACTGGGGTGGATGAAAATAGTATTTCTGTGCACTATGAAATTTTGTCTTGGTCTAGTATTTAAGGTTTGACAGACCAGTTAATCAACTCCTCATAAGTACTTTAGCAATTACATTTTCTGGCCTACCTCTCTGTAATCAATTTGGGAAAGTAAATTTACTTTACACAAACTAACTATAGGCTTCATTGTCCATTCAGTGCAGGGAAGAGGCTTGCGTATCCTCAAAGTATGAGTATTTTTCTCAAACAGTTTAGCTTGCTTATTGTGTAAACAGCTTTCCTTTTAATGCTGCTTGGCTAACACCAAATACAATTTTGCATGCAGGGTATATTTTACTGGGGAATGAATTCAGTGTATTACTGAATGTTTCACAGAAATGTGGTTAATTTCTGTAAACAGTAAAGTAATAACCCTTTTGGGCTAACTGAGGTAAATGGAATTATCATTCTGTATATAGCAAAATCTACAACAGTAGGCCTGTTTTTAAAAGCTTTGCTATCTATCTAAAGATAGATAGCATAACCCAAACAAATGCATGTTAAGCAGTGCTACTGTTCCTGTGTTTCCTTCCACATATAGTTAATAAATGGTTGATGCAAGATCTCTGCATTATTTGTCTTATTTTTCCACATTTTCTTAATGAGGAGGTTCTGCCTGTTTGTTTAGGCAGTAATGAGACTTTCAATCATGTAAGGACGCATTACACAAGTTATAAAATTTGCTGCATTTGTGCAATATATTTGAGTGTGGGAAGCAGAGCAATGAAACAGAAAGTAATCATGGGTTAGCATGTGAAAAATGTCTTTAGTTACATTGGACAGATATGAACAAAGTGGGTAATGTTGACTTGTTGGAAGAAATGGGTAGTTCCTTCTATGACTATATTCAGACATTTTAACGGTACATAGCTTATAGTTATGAGGATGTGCATTGGTGATCTTCAGGCTCACATGCTTCTGTTTCAGGCTCACATGCTTCTTCTCTCATCTGCGCATGAGGGGAGGTATCTAAAGCTTCCAGACACTGTTTGTAATAAACCAGTATCTTGTTTTTTTTGGAACATGAAAAACTATTTTTGTATAAACCATAGTTAGTTAATAAACTAGAACAGCAAACCTGATGTCTGATTATGACTATAGCCCTTTTCGCATTAAGGCTTCTAGCGCAAGCGAGGGAGGGCGGCTCGTACAAGAAGCCTTCTCCGGGAGGCTGCCGTTCGCCCCCCTTCCTTCCGCAGGCAAAGGAACGAGCGGGGAAGCGGCAGCCTCCCAGAGGCGGCGGCGGCTCGCGCGTCCACCCCCCCTCGCGAAGCAGGAGGCTGCCGCGTCCACCCCCCCTCGTGAAGCAGGAGGCTGCCGCATCCGCCCCCCCGCGAAGCAGGAGGCTCGCGCGGCCGCCTCCCCTCACGAAGCAGGAGGCTGCCGCATCCGCCCCCCCTGCGCGCGCGCAAAGCAGGAGGTGTCACGTCCGTCGCGCTAGCTCCCCGCCCCGCCCCTCCCTTCCGCAGGGGCGGAGGGAAGGAAGCGCGACCCGGCCGCCTCCCCGACGCTCCGCACAGGAGGTAAGTGCGTGTGGGCGCCGGGAGCGCTGAGCGAGTGATTTTCGCTTTGAGGCGAAAATCAAAAAATACGCGCTCGCGCAGCGTCAGCCCCATGAGAGCGGCGGAAG
This sequence comes from Ctenosaura bakeri, assembly GCA_948474755.1. Lineage (NCBI taxonomy): Eukaryota > Metazoa > Chordata > Lepidosauria > Squamata > Iguanidae > Ctenosaura > Ctenosaura bakeri. Next base: position 57,884 of record CAOLHI010005422.1, read on the forward strand.
TGGGAGTGCGTCGTGCAGAGCAACGCTCCCACTCCCGCGAGGCTCACGGGGCTGTCACGCGACAGAAAGCCCGTGCGAAAAGGGCCTATGTCTTTTATGAAGGAATCTGCCTTTAATTTTCTGTTTAAAAACTTGATCTATTATTTATGCTGATGCCATTAACAGCTGACAAGAAAAGCATTAAAGCAGTACAAAGAGAGTACAGCAACTTCTGATGACAGGCAATGGACACATTGACAGGGAAAATGATTAGTTTTCATGCTGATTTAATAGCAATATAGAGCAGAAATTCTTCATGCATGTGGCAGTGACAAAAAAATGAAAACTTCCCAACAGACGGTTTTCTCAGTACTGGTTGAGATGAAATATAAGCAGGCTGATATACATAAATATTTTGTCACATAAGGGGTCTATTTGTGTGACTAGTGTAATGTCAGAAGAAGCTGACACAAAAGGTCGAGCACTTTCCTCCTTAAAAAAAGGGTGCCAGTTTCCCTTATGCTCTGCTCAGGAATAATCTGTTGTGATCTTCTGCATTTTCTCTGATGTTATCAGAGTGGCTGGAGGCTTGCATGTCAGGGGGCAATGAATGTGCTCTGGCTTTTAGTCTGAACCATCAAGGAGTTACTGAAGATAATGAAGCCCATCTCCCCAAAAGGTTCAGCATCTTTGTTAGGTCTTCCATAGAAGCCACTAGCAGCCACTGGATGTTATATTGTCACATGAACTGCGTGGCTTGACTTAAGGGGCATTTTCTGCTTTCCCTCCAGCAGCAAAATGTGTTAGTCTCTATCAGTCTCTTGTAATAACCTCTAAATTCTTCTGTACTTTTTTTTTTTAATAATGATCTCGGCAATATGATTTTTGGGCATGGAGATCCAAGCAGTAAGCAGATGACTAAGACACAAATCATGTTGCTGGTTTTGATCAATGATATCTTGAATGGCTTATCCCCAGTATTCCTCAGTATCCTGCAGCAAGTTTTTATTAGGGCTGGCCCTACCACAAGGCATGGTAGGTCAGCAGATTTTGGAAAATTCATCAAAGAGCCACAAATTTTTAGCTATTAATTTATTTTTCTATTTTTACTACTGTGGATAGATAGAGGTACCTGTGGGCTTTCTGGCCTCAAGTGGCAAAATAACTTGGTTGAGATAGGTTAGGGTACTATGTGGCTTGACATGGGGAAGGTGGCTTTTTCTATTTTGCTTCCAGCAACAAAATGTCTTGGGACAGCCCTATCTATTAGGCAGGCCAAAAATATTGTTTTTACAGTATCATCCATGTGCTAAGTCTAAGCATAAAGAAAGCATTTTGTACAAAGATAGCAGAACATTTATAGCAGAACATTTATAGTTCTGCATTTTTTTTTATTTTATATAGCTATCCAATCATGCATTGTTACTCAGCTTGAGATGGAGTAGGTTATCAAACTCAGTAGAATGAGGTCAAATCAAACTCACCTCTTTATAGCCAAAAATAATACGACCATCATTGAGAAGAGTTGCCTGAAATGTGAAACTGCCCAGGTTGTAATTATCTTGCAGATGAACATGGTCCCACTGGACAACCAGGGCAGTACCTGTTAAGACCCAAATGGGATGAGGAGAAGAAAGTATTACAGTAAATGGTGCAGCACCTATTCAGTAAAATCTGTTACAATTTAACAATTTTTAACACAAAGCAATATTATTATGAACCTTGAAAACCTTAGAACATATATAACCAGCTCTTGAAAAATTTACTTTTTTGACTACAACTCCCAGAAACCATAACCCTATGGGACACTGGAATTTACAATGCAAAAAGCTACACTGACAAGCTCCCTTTATTAGTTTTTGAGACAGTACATAAAACAAGAAATACTAACTGATCCAAAGCTGCTGACATACACAAATACATGTACAGAGATGTACATATCCAGCTCCCACTGTTCTTGAGTACTAGCTATGCAAACTGGGGATGATGGAAGCTAGGTGTCTGCAATTCGGAAAGTCTGCTCTAAATCCAAAGTTATATTGGAAGCAACCTTTGTCATATAAGAGGTATAAATTGGTACTCAGGCCATGTTCAGCTAACTGCTTGCTTTAATCACAATATTATATTGTGTCATTTAGTTTACAACCCACTGGCTACGCAACTTAAGGATGTTTACAGAAATGCTGACATAGGAAAATTAATATTTAAAACAGTCCATTTTAACTTTGCCTATTTATTATGCATTCCATTAAGTGTTTTATTGACTGCAAGCTTTCAGAGTAAGAGATATTAAATAAATATACAGTGTTAGTGCTACATATTACGTGCCCTGGCTAAATAGAATCACTATGAATTTATTGATGGTGTCTATATTAATAATGTTATGAAGCCTTTTAGTTGCAAAGGTCTCACAATTCTTTAGGCAAGATGTCCTGTGATACTACAGGCCCATTCAACATATGATCTACCAATACAGTTGCAGCACACTTTCTGAGAAATGGCTTGCCATATGCTTGATGCTCCTTTCTCTGTGTCTCTGTGCTTCTGTGATGCAAGGCCAGATTTAGCAGGCCCCTATTCAGCTATGCCATACAGCTGCTGTTGGGTGGATCACAAGTTGTATGGGTATACCATTTTTCATGCAAACTAGAATGATCTACAAAGTGTTACAAATCTTGATGCAGTCCTGAGTACAAATAACACTTTCAAGTTTACTGAATACAAAAGACACCTGGTTTAATAAAACATTTCAGACTGTATGTGCCGCTTGTCATTGTTCTTGTTGTTCTGTGCTTTCAAGTATCACAGGGTTTTCTGAGGCTGAAAGTGTGTGATGCACCCAAGGTCATCCAGAAGGTTTCCATGGCTGAGTGGGGAAGTGAACTCTGGTTTTCAGAATCATGGTCGATTGTTCAAACTACCACTCCAAACTGGCTCTCTATCTGTGCCTTAGACCACAGGAAAGGGAGCTCTACTGTCTGATTGCTTGCTCCCCGCCTCTCTTTGGTTTACAGCTCACATCTACTCAATATATTTTCTTATTAGAGTGACCAAAACACACTTCAGCTTTGGGAAAATTTTGAAACCTCAAGGTATTAGCTCAACATTCATGCACTCCAATTTATTTTTGCTTCTTATTATGACATTCAAGAAAATAAGGCACCTTTTTAGGAGGAAAAAGGCTGAAGCATGTTCACTATGCTTTCTTCAACTGGAACTGTGTACAGTCTTGCTGCATAAATTATTTCGCTGTATGGTATATCGCTGAATGGCATGAGACAGACATGTTTGTAATTTACTTTCTGAATATTGATTGGATTTCTTTCTCTTTTATTGAAAAAGCAAGTCTTCCATATCAAGATGTATTTTGTTCCTCAAATATGCATTCATTTATTTGGTTTTTTAAAAAATGCATATACTGTTAATGTATATACAGGTCCAGAAAATTACACAGCAAGTTCCTTGATCCATGGGTGATACTGCTGTAATGCCTGAAAGATTAACCTTGTCTTCTCTTCCTCCTTAATATTTAGAGAACAAAGTTTTAGGTAGGAAAAAACATCACTTCCTAATGTGATATATCTTAGTTTGAAGGACATTGATCTATCTGGGAACCAGTCAACTAACAGCAGATAGGAAAGATATCTCTTACCTCTTTTATGGAAGCTGGAGGGAAATCACTTTGTTCTACACCTCTCTGAAAACCATATCAATATTACCATTCTTATTTAGCACCCACTCTAAACTGCCACTCTCATTAGATCCCACTCAAACACCCTCTTTTATACTGTTGTTTCTATGCTTTTTAATCACCATATTGGCAAACATTTGGCCTGAACAAATGTGCAAATTGAGGCAAAATAAGACTTAGAACCAGACACCCATAGAAAAGGGGTTAACTAAATTCAACCAATCAGTTCAATCAACCAGTTAATCAAACAGTTTTCCACACTGTGATTTCAACTGGTCTCAATTAATCAACCAACCGAAACCTTCATATTATGAGGATTCATTTCTTATTCATATAACGAAGGGTCTTGTGCCATCTTGAAGAATAACACACCCACTATGGCATAAGCTTTTAGGGACTGCAGTCCACTTAACTGGATGCATGAAGTATTATCCAAAGATAAAGGCTTTTATTGACATGTTTGACACAGAAGGATTGTAAGCAGCAAGTTTATAAGGAAATGAAATGTAGAAAGTACCAACACTGACGGTACTGGTATTAACAGTGGCTATTCACAAAATAGATCAATAGGTGCTACAGAGATATTAAGCCTTAATGGAACACAGTTCATTTCACTGGTTGAATGAAGTTACCTGGAGTTAAAGAATTTATAGACATGTTTGAGAGATGGGTGTATTGTAAGGAAGGCTATAAGGAAATGAAATGTAAGAAAACCAACCTTGATAATCCTGTTTTAACAATGGCTATTCACAAAACAGATCAAGTGGTGCTTTAAAGTGCTATCAGATTCCTTGTGGTTTTGCTGCAACAGTAAACTAATATGACTACCACTCATAATGGTACCACCCAGTAGTCCAGTCCAATTATTCAACCTGTATGCTTGCTCCTGGATGCTCTTTCCTTATAACATCCCTTCCCTTCTCAGCATGCTGAGATTCAGCAGCACCAGAACTCTAAAAAAACATTGGTTGGAAGCTAGTTGAAGATCCTAGCTTATCGTGATCTTGGCTATTAGCTTCCTTGTTTGTACACAGAGCTTAGCACAGGGCATGTTTGGAGCACAACTCCTGGAGACCATGCCAGCTGTGGGATTTTGCAGTTGTAATCCAAAAAAGGGATAACTTCTCTAAAATCTGTTCAGACAAAACAGGGAATGATGGTTAACTGATCTAAAAAGGGTTGTGCTAAGAACATCAAGAAAGAAAGAAAGAAAGAAAGAAAGAAAGAAAGAAAGAAAGAAAGAAAGAAAGAGTAGTTTAAGGTTGGAACATACAGGCAAAACTGGCTTGTCCAGATCTTGATTTGAGAACCCAAAATATGAACATGTTCACTGAATATTTAACTTTCAGCAGTTAATATTTTCTGTCAGGTGTCTGACCACTGAGAACTGTATGTAAAGAACCATCTGTACATAAAGTGAGATTTATTAGATTATATAGTGGGTACTCTGCCACACACTTTATAAGGCTTGTTAACCTCAGCTATGCTCTGCTTCTCTGGGAAATGACACGAAAGTATACAAAGCTGGTCTTATTTAATTAATGGTGATTTACTGTACAGATGGTTCCAAAGATGGCATAAATGTTTGCTAGATAAAAGAGTTGTCTTTTTGAACTGATGACTGAGAATTAAGTAAGATGTTTTTTCAACAGCCTGGATAGCAATAATAGTATATAATGTTTGCCAACAGTCTAGCAATATAAGAGTTAAACATGGTGTTTGAGATGAATGGCTAATCAGAATGATGGAACTTGTAAGGTTTACATATTACAAACATTCTTCAGCATATATTTTGCAACAAAGGAAAGAAAAAGTACACTCTGGCAAAATGATTAATACATACCATTATCAAAGTATCTCACAGTTGAATTTCGTGACACACTTGGGTCAAAGTTGGCCATCAAGGGAGCAATGTACTGTGTAGCTGTTAACATTCGATGCACAACATCTCCTGTATAAATAAATCCTATAATAATGAAACACAAAATAGCAAAATCATGTTAGCCACAGCCGAAACGTTAATATGTGCCTGAGTTAATTAGGTGCTGACAGAGCTTCAAAGAGTTACTGAAGAAAAATTAATCTCATCTCCAGGTTTTAATAATGAATTGAAGAACTGCAAAAGAATACAGGGAAAAAGAAACATGTGAAAGAGGCCACAATTGTTGTGGAAATATTTGGGGGCGTATTTGTCTTTAGGCTGCCTTTGGGAGGTGGGAAGAACATAAAGGCTGTAGAAAATGTTATGTGGAAGACAAATTAAAGGGATTTCCTAGTTCACAGCTCAGTCTCTTATAGTACAGTCCTAATTAATAAATAATCATGTTAACCCAGATGAAAGGCCCACTATTTTCAGTGGCAGTTACTCAAGTAACTGTGCATAAGACTGCAGCTTCAACTGTTAGATTATACTAAGAAAATGATCTTAAGTGACAAAGACAACCAACGGCCAGCTGAAGCTGTGCTAAATGCAAAATCCTCTCAGGTTATGAATGCTAGGAATTCCTTGGGAGAAATCTTGTCCTGTCTTAAGTAGCTGGCATTGTAGCTGTGTACAGAAGAGATCTGGAGTGTATGGAAGAGGTCTGGATGGGGAATTCTTTCCCCCCTCTTCTTATCTCTTCTCTACCCCTTATTTATTCTTGTTGCCCTTTTTGGCTCTTCTGCTATCAAATATTAGCCAGCAGAGCAATCCTACCTAATGTTTTATTTTTAATTAATTATATTATATTATTACAATTTGCACTATTAGTACAGTTTACTCATATTGTGAAATCCATGGAAAAAATATTCCCCCAAATGTGGAAAAAAATTAATTAAGATCAAGATAAAATGTCTCACTGTCATGAAAGAGAAGAGAATATTTTGAGGTTTTTTGAGGTTTCCATTTTTGCACACAAGAGAAGTGAGGACTTATACCTACGAACTGAGGTACTTGAAAAGGAGATAAACCATGGGTAGGGAAAGAAACTTTTCTACCTTAACCTATGGCTCATGACACTGCATATTGAATAGCACCAAAGCAAATATGTAAAATTTGTGTTAACTGCTTTTATACACATATACGTGCACATGCACACACACAGATTCCAAGGTGTCCTATTTTCTATGGTACGTCCTATATCTGGGGGTTTGAAGTTCACCCCTATGCTGGAGCAATATGGGATGCCCCAAACCCTGTACTTCATCCATGCTTCCACCAGGCCATCCTCAAGCATATGTAGCCAAATGGCCTTATACTCCAGGAAGGCCTGCCTGCTGGGATTGTGGCTAAGATGGTGCTTCCCTTCATCATTTTCTGCATCCAGTGAAGAAGAGCAGGCCCAATCTTACCCTAAGTTCTCCTCTTTCAGTTGCCACCAGAGCTGAAAGCAGTTAAGAGTGAATGAGAGTTGCACTCACAACCGATGCACCTTGGTTTGAGTCCATTTTACCATGTCCCACATGCTTAGGAGTTGGCATAGAGTGAGCATGGCTCACCACCTCTTTTGGAAAGAGCAGACAACAGTTGCACTCTCAGTAGACCATCCCTCATGTATTTAGGAAAAAGCCCCAACCACCTCAGATGGGATCTGTCTGTTGTGAGCACACCTGCCATCCACTCTTCCTTCTCTCAGCAATACAAGCAACTGAGAGAAAATCACATGTGGCTGGTTTATACATGGCCTGCTCCAAGTCTCATGACAGGAGAGCCTCTTTTGAGATTTCCAGACTCCTCTGAGATCTCAAATCTTGTGAGACCCAGATACTCACCAAAGGTCCTCATCTCATAAGATATGAGCAGGCTTTATATAGGCCTGCCACATAGGCACTTGCCAGTCTTCAGCTGGCTGGAGGACAAAGAAAGCTGTTTCATATTAGGATCAGAAAAATGCAGCATCCCCAACACGGAAATACATGCATACATACCCACCACACCTGTTTTCAGACAAAAACAGTCAAGAGTAAAATGAGTTCATTATCTGAAAGAGCACTGCTTCCCTACAGTGGCTGGCTCATGCTTTAAGATCATCAAAATTAGCTCTTTGCTATTGGTGCATTGTGATAGCAACATGGGTATGGAGCATAACTCTTTTCCTCCAAAGTGGTCACCAGACCCCCAGTGGGGCTGCTGCTACAGCCAGTAAATGGGACCAAGCAATAGGGACTGCTTCTGTCCTTGGTTCAGTTTTCCAGGAAGAGAGAGGAAATGCCTCCATCTTTAGCAAGTTGCAGCCAGAATGGAGGGCAGGATGCCTACCCTCAGGTACAGGTACATGTGTTAAGGGGAGGATTGTAAGCAGTAGGATTTAGGACATCATTAATGCAAAATTGTTGTAATTATGCTGAAGTTTAAATGTATGCAAAATCATTATCATGATCATTCACAAAGGAGTGTAGATGGCAACATAGACATCCTGGCTTTATTAAGTTAATTAACTTCTTTATTGGAACCTAGAGTCTTTAGACAAGGTAGTGTAATATTTGTCATTTTATCTAATCTTTAGGGTTTTTTTGTCTAACCTTAGACAACTGTATAAAGTAGGGCAGTTGTATCTGCTCAGCACTGCGGCCAGGTTAACTAGGCAACACAGCATTTGTAATTTTGGCTATTAAAAACCTGCTTTTTCAAAAAATGTTGTGCTGTACATGATTGCAACCACTGTCCCAAGAAGAGAAAAAGAAGTGGAAAGTAAAAAGTTGCATAATTGTAAGCCAAGCAACATTTCTGGAATCAAACAGCAACTCTACTCGTGCCTCAGTACAAGATGTAGAGAAAAAACACAGAATAAGTTGAAAGCATTCCACAATATGGACTCCTGATGAATGGGATATTTTATCATTTTATCCCACTAATACTCTGAGAAAATCAGCAAATGTAAACCACACATATTCCTGAATAGGCTGCCACAGACATTTGGCAACTGCCAACTCATATTGTCTCCAACCCAGTTTTCTAATGGTTGTATTTGCTCTCTGTTGATTCACTGCGGCCAAGCAAGAATGTTCTAAACCAACAACTTCCTGAACTACTTAATCTTTCTTTTGTGGGAGGGGTTTGAAGCTTCCGGAAAGGCTCTACAGCTTGCAACATAAGACGCTGTCTTCTAAACCGCTGGAATCAAAGTAATCAAATGGAGGGCTATTAAAAGAAGGATTATAAATATTTTCATTCATTCATTTGCCTTGTCAGTCACCCTATTACAAAAAGCAGCACATAGGAAAACAAAATAGAATCCAGTTATACCTTTTAAAAAACCCTAAGAACATTTACAAGCACATCTCAAAATAAAAAATAACAACAAAATACTTCTTCTATGGCAAAATTGCTTCCAGGTTTCAGATCAGCCTGCGTACAAGCCATAGAATATGGGGAACAAATTCCCAGGGACAACAAGTTCTATTGCATCTCCCCCTACAATTCACTGGGGGTTGCACCACTGCCACCACTGCTACTTAATTTGGCAGTGGCCACCAAGATTTCGACTGCCATCACATTTGCCACTGAAATTTAATAGCATCTGTGGTAGTGCTCCATGATGCAGGAGAGGAGCACCCTTAAAAAATGTACAGCCCTGCAGACTGCCAAAGCAGAATGACAGAGCAGGCTGTGTGTCATCCAGTCTCATGTCTGCACTCTCCCTCCCACCTTTCTGCTTCTAAGAGTATAACTGTGCTTAGTCCAATTTAGCCTTCATTTAAGGGCTGCTTTGAAGTCAAGGACTGCAAAGGTCATCTTTGCTGATCACAGATGACTTTGGTCAGCTGCTGCTGAAAGCTCATTTAGCACCAACACTCCTTAATGTAAAGAACTGCCCCGTATCTTGCATATGTACCTAATAATATAGGTTTATGCAATCTTCATTTTTTTAAAAAAATGGTCTGGATTCAAAGAGGTTTTTTAGAAGCAGCACCATGCTGTATAGGTGAAAATGGGGGAAATTTCAAAAGCAACTTATAAGATGGCATGGGAATCATTAAATGGTGGGGGGCATGCAAAGGGAACAATTTCTTTCAGGTATGTCTAATGGTTATACTCTTGGTTATACTTCTACATTAAAAGACAGGTTGGGAGGTCTATTTGCGTTTCCCCCAAGTTGTCTTAGACAATAGTGAGTACGACACTGAAACCTATCCTCGTTCAGGCTGTCAGGCACCATGGACAATTCCCTTACAGCCTGGAATGGCTTAACTGAACCACTGCCATGGGTCTCACTGGACAGCACTGCCTCTAACGCAGGAGTAGACAACTTGTGGCTCTCCACAAGTTGATAGGCTACAACTTTCATCATCTTGAGTGGTTATGCTGGCCAGAAGCTGATGGAAGCTGATGTCCCACAATATCCAGGGGGCTTCAAATTCATTTTTGGCTTACCTTAAGATTTCTTAGTTTCAAGCACAGAATTTTGAAAGTGTGTGTGTGTGTGTGTGTCTGTGCATGAAGGACCTTTTGAATATTTGTTGTTTTTGTTAATTGCCATCAAGTTGGCTTCAATTTAAGGTGACCCTAAGGTCTTTCAAACCCACGTATTCAATTGTTGCTGCCAAACAAGCAGGAGTTCAAAACCACTGTGGATCTCTCCTGTAAATTCTCCAGCAGACTGAGATCCAACTTTTGCCTACCCCTACTAACAGCCATTGAACTTCAAGACACAAGGATTGAAAACCTGAGCTTATTTAAAAACACATATGTTGTTTTTATATTCACTTAAAGCATACACTGGGAAGGTTCCATAACCTCAAGAGCTGTATTTCAAACCTACACAGAAAAATCAGGCTGTTTGTCAAAGAAGAGACTTGTCTTATATAATTTAAATAGTGCATGGCAAAACCGTATGTTAAAATCTCTTCTGGAGCTGTGCTTACTTAGCTGGAAAAGTAACTGTCTGCCAGCAGTGCCAGTACAATGAATAATTTTGCATGTCACAGCCTATCAGCAGGCAAAGACTTTGTGGCTGTTTGAGCATGCAAGTCAATGTGACTTTATTGGTTATTAGTAGGTTATGTTACTAAATTGTATTGCTAACTTGTACCAGCATATAAAGTAGAAGATCAATAATTGCAAAAGGGTTCCTCTTGAAAGGTAAGATTTGAGAAGTCACCTCATCATCTTGGCCTAGAATGTTCAAAGATTGCTTAGGAAATCACAAAATCTTACAGCTTTTCTCAGAGCTTTACAGTGAAAAATGCAGCTGTCAGCATAACAGAATATGAGATTATTTGCTCCTACTTACTGTGTTCTTCATTTTTTTAAAACCTTCTAGTTCTTTTTTAAAATGAGAAAAGTACTGAAGTCCCTACTGGTCATTTCTATCTGAAAATAACTTGCAGTGGGGAAAGTCCTTGAACACAAAATAGATGAAATGGATTCACAGATCTCACCAGTCTCACCTATTAGTTAACCTACACATCTTATAAGTACATTCTGTAAGTTAGTCCTGTAAGAGGGTTTGAATTGAAAGAATGAATGCAGGCACTGCATATTCACAGCAGGTATGGCTTCTTCCAATTCGTCACAGGTTCAGCTTGGCTGCATGCATCAGGCTTTTTGTCAAACTTCTAATTCTGACTAAACATTATGATGATCATCAGAGACCCTCCTCTAGTTCCGTTTGCCATTTGAGGTTAGGCTTGCAGTGACTAGGACTTTCTTGGTCATGGCAACTCACATTTGGAGTGATGTTCCAGAGAAACTTACCTGGCACCCACTCTGAAATCCTTGGGGGACCTGGTAAAGAATTTTTCATTTGCCCACAGATATCAGCATTCTGAACAGTTGACTTAAATCACCCTTTTATGTTCTTGTGTTTTAAGTTTGTGATAGATTGACAGATAGATACATTCCTTTAATTCATTTAACTGAATACAACCCTGGGTGGCTTTTCTTGTCATTATTGTGTGCCTTCAAGTTGTTTCCAATCTATGGTGACCCTAAGGCGAACCTATCATGGAGTTTTCTGGAGCTGAACATGTATAGCATGCCCAAGGTTGCCCAGTGGGTTTCTATGGGCGAGTAGGAAATCGAACCCTAGTCTCCAAGGTTGTTGTCTAATGCTCAGATGACCACACCTTGCTGGGTCTTGGGTGGCTTTTACGTTTCTTACATAAAGAAAAAAAAATCTATCTTGCAAAGCTTCTATTTCAGTGCTGAGAAGGATGAATACCTATTTGCAACTCATGGTCTAACTCCAATTGCTAGTTCCAACTAGAGTGTACCCACTGAATAAATTCGATCCATATAAATATTGATTTACCATTCAGAAAACTAGCTGAATTAGCAACTGCATTTGCTAATGAGGAGGTCCATTTTGCCTCTGTATCAATCTGATTCCTCCCCAACACACAGAAATTCATACTTATATATGTAATCAAACCCTTTAAAAACTATTTCCCTCAAATACCTCAAACACAATTTGCTATCTTTTTTTGAGCCAAGAATTTTGCAATGGATAGCTTTGTTTTGATCCACACATTAATCTGGAGAGTATGAATCAGTTTTCCCCCACTCAAATGTATGAGGCATGCTGAAATGGTTGTAAAGCATGTAACTGCTGGAAGGGGGAGGAGAAGAAATGTTAAGTATGTGCTTAAAAA
>CAOLHI010005423.1:0-92103 GCA_948474755.1 Ctenosaura bakeri
CTCCCGAACCCACCACATTTTGGGGCGCGGGACTTCATACAAGAGAGGTGCAAGAATTGTGTAATACAACCTTGAGCGTCTCACGGCAGCGCGACGGTTCCTTGCGAGCCTGTGCCTACTCGCACCATCTTCGGGCCAGCAATGTTCAAACACTCCTAACAAGGCTGAAATGGCAGTCATTAACGGGGCAAGGACCCCAGCTATTTCCCTCAACTGCTCGTTCGCCATACACCAAACTGCAAAAAGCGAGCGGGCAGGAAAAGTTTGACAAAGTTTCCGTGGCGGTTCAGCAGGCGCGGGGGAGGGCGAGGGGATGGATGACGGGAGGCTGTGAGGGAACGCGCATGCGTATTGGCGTCATTGATGACGCCCCAAATTTTTCTTTTGAAAAAAGGGCACAGGCAATCAAACGCTAGGTAGGGTGGGGAAAGGACAACGTAGGGAGGGGCTATGGCGATGCTGTGTGAATGCGATAATGCTCGCCTAGCCTCTTGCCGATCGAACCGTGAGAAACGACTAAAAGTTCGGTACATTTTAGTGGGGATTAGGGAAAAGCCTGCCTGGATCGCGGTGGGAAGATTTCAGCGCCCCGTGAGAAAAGGGCCGGTATGAGGAGCCATTAATCAAGCAAGAAGATTAAGCCAGGAGTCAGCTTGAACACACCAAAAGTCAGTCTTGAGAAAGGCTGTCAATGTCAAGACAATGTTGTAGGCTACTCTGTACAAGAAACATTTACAACTCTTCCTTCTGAGTCAAGACAATAGAGTTACTTCATTACCCAGGAATCCTGTATTATTTAAGGGGGTACTCTACCCCGTAGTCTTGGTGGCTCATCAGTCTGCCAGTACATAAACAAAGCTATGGTACTGGCCATACAGAAAGAATGGGTCTATCCTCAACCCAATATGTTTTTTGCCTTTCTTATGCCAATGATAATAACACTGTTGGTTATCACTCTTAAAAGAAAGAGAAGGGAATTGTGGTTTCACAAGTTATGTGTTCACAAGTTGTATTTCACAAGTTATCTCTGCAGTTATGCTATCATTGAGCAGGCTTGTTGATCTTTACAGAAATTCACAGGAATGGAATGAAGAACACCATTCCCAGAGTCCCAGCTCCCTCTGATCTCTCAATTACTGGTATTTTTTTCTGGCTTTTGTATTACTCTTGCTCTTTGATGATCAAGGTGGATACTGTTCAGTTCAACAAGTAATTTTTGCAAGTGAACACATCTGTTGCATTTTCCTCCCCTTGGTCTGGTGAAAGTGTTGTCTGCAGAACTAAAAGGCAGAATATACAGCAGAGGCCATCAATATAACAAAATATAATTTTTGTCCACTAAAGGGTCTGTGTGTGTATGTATGTGGCATATATTCACTGGATATAATGAACTGCCTTATCTTTCCTTTTAAATTATTTTTATATCATTCATAAAAGTTGCCATGGCTGTAATGGGTTTGAAGCCATGAATCTGGGTGAAAGAAAGGGAAATAAGTGGTCTTAACTACAAAATGGTTATTATTATTTTTAAATGATATATGGGTAGAATTACAACCATATTCAATGATGGATTGTTTAAGTTATCTCTAATCTGCAAAATCATTCATGTACAATGTTCCAATGAGTTGCTGACAAGCAGATATTGTGTGTTGTATGGCTAAATATAAACACTTTTGCTAATGCAGGGTTAAGAAGCCAGGCTTCAGGCATTACAAAACAGAAGATATGCATAATGATAGCAATACACCTCACTTAGGGATGAGCAGAGATTCCTAATTTCTTTTTTAAGAAATGGGTTTACCATATCCTGAATTCAGTTTTCCTGAATTTTGCATTAACTGGGAAAACCTCTGAAGTTAATATTCCAAAGTGAACATGCATGTTTTGTTCAGCTACCTTACATCCCCCCACCCACTCCCACATTACCATTAGTTGACTTCCACAGTAGACTTCTCAAGAGTGAGAAACTGCAGGCCCCGGGCTAAATCTGGCCCAACTAGAGTTTCAGTTCATCCATGCTGAGGTTCCTCATATTGCCACTCCTTCCCCTTCACATCACTATGCTGTAGTTTTTCATCTTTGTATTGGTATTTTTCTCATTCTAAAAGGCTGACTTATTTCTTCCAGTGCTTAATTACTGGTAATAACTGCTTTGAAGAATCAATGTGGTCTAGTGGTTGAATGCTGGACTATGATTCTAGAAGACCATGGCTTGAACCCCTACTAAACTGTGAAAACCCACTGGGTGACCTTGGAAGTCAGACCTTCTCAGGCCTTCAAAGAAGACAATGGCAAGCCTCGTCTGGCCAAGAAAACCCCATGATAGTTTCACCTTAGGTTGCTATATATCAAAAAAGAACTTGAAGGAACATAAAAACAACAAATAAGAGCTTTCAGCTAAAGTTTGCCACATTTTTGGTCCCACTCCTTTGCTTTTGGCCCTGCTCACTCACTGGAGTGCAGCCTTTGAGAAATTCTCTGAAACTGAAGTCGGCCTCCAAGTTGACCCCAAATTTGTTGTCAAATCATGTGGTGGAGAGAGCAGAGATAGTCAGACAGAGGAGATAAAAGTCTGATAGAGGAGAAATTCTGTCCTTCATTCAAGGCAGCAAAATATTTTGGGTCAGCTCTGGCTATCATAGAGAAGAGATAAAGGCTGTAGCTTGAGAGGTCCTCTGGGGAAAAATTACAACCAATGTGTACAGAATAGTTCCCCTTATTTATAATTATGATAAACTCCTACAATGTTTTCCCACCGGTGTATAGAGTGGGATTAGATATAGCCACAGCCCTCAAAACCACTGTGAAAGGAAGCAGAGTAATTTCTCCCTCCCTTGTCCAAAAGTTACTCTGCTGCCATTCGCGGTGGTTTTGAGTGTGCATGTTTCAGATAATTGTGGGCCACCTAGAGCCATCACTGGCCTACTGAAAAGAACAAAGGCCAAAAGATAATTGCTTCCTCCAAGCAACAAAGTGAATACTAGCCCTGGTGCAGTGATGAAGTTTGTTCTCTCAGGTGCGATACACACAGAGGAAGTATGTTTGCTGCACAAAGCAAACTAGGTCATGATGTACATTTAAAATGCATGGCTTACATCTCAGGAAACTCCCAAATGGATGGGAATGGCCAAGGAATTAGTAAACTCCAGCACTGGCTGCGGATGAAATGAAACAATTAGACTGGGATAAGGATATTAAAGTCCTGAGATATTTTGTGTAAGAAAGAAAGGTGGGTTATTTCCAGCAATTATGCTCTGTTTTTATGAGATAAGAGTGGAACAAAGAGTTGACAATTATGCAAAATTAAATAATAAACCCAACAAAGCTGCTGAAATGAGCTATTCATTTCATGTGCCTCCTTTGGACTCACAAAGGATATTACTTGTAAGGAATTTCAGAGTGATGCAGGGCTCAGAAGATGAGAAAAAGGGAATATTAAGCAAATACAGGGGGATTAAATAAGCCTGCATAGGAAGCCAGTACTACAACAATACTGGGTTGTTACCCTGATCTCTGGGGGTCCTGGGAGGGGCGCCCAAATAACCAAACAACAACAACAACAACTTGGGGGAAATTAGCTGGAGCGCTCGCTAAAGCTAGCGAGAGGCAGGGTAACTTAGCAGGATCTTGCAACCCAGTGTCTACGGGGTCAGGTCAGCCAAGCTGTCAGACGGTTTAAAGTAATAAAAAGAATGTTTTATTAAATACAGACATACATTAAAGACACCACAATCACACAGCTAACTGAAGAATTGGAAATAGGGATTTTTAGAGGGAAACCGGTGATACGACACCTGTCTCGTAGTCCTGTAGGTTGAGAGCAACGTTGGGGTGCAGGGAAGAAGCTCGGCGCGGTTCGCTGAGGAGAGCTTGCCGAACAAAGCGGCAGCAAGGTGGTCTGGAAATCGGGAGCGATCCCGGGTTGAGCAGGCTCAGTTACTGGAACTGAGGGGACAGTTTGCCAAGTGGAGCGGCGGCAAGGCTGGATGGAACTCAGGAGCCATCCGAGGAAGGTCTCGGAATCGGGGGTTTTTATAGGTGAATTGTGACTGCAGGCCATACCTTACTTAGTGAGAACAATGCAATTTAGGAGCGCGACAAAGCTTTGGAAAGGTCAGAGTTTAGCATGATTGGCTTAGGGTTGAATTAACAATAGTGTAGCCAGTATGCAAATGCGGAGCGCCTAGTGCAGCTTTGGGAGGCTACCCGCTCGGGGCAGGGAGCCTTTGTAAGAATCATGCATAAGCAATTAAGTGTTTGCTGGAGAGGTCGCTGAAGTGACGAACTGGCTCTGTCTAGCCTGCTTGGCTGGAGAATGGAATATCCAGCAATTATCGGCCGTGCCTGTTTACGTGTGCCGGAGACCTCGCAAACACGTGGAGCGGGGTGGCAGAATAAGTCGAATGGTTTGATATCAAAACAATATCAAGTGCTATCTCCGGGTAGGCCTGGACCGTAGTAACAGGGTGCTTCTGGATGTTTCAGACTATAGCTTCTATCATCCCCAGCCAGCATGGCCATGTAGTCCAACATAATTGGAGGACACTGGAGAGCCGCCAACAATTTTTGTGTGTGTGGGGGGGCAGTCTTTATCTGAGGATAAGAAAAGACAGGAAACATTTATGATGAATTAAACATAAATGGCATTTCATCTGTGAAACATCCTCAGGGAACTTTGCAGGGCTGCTTCTCACAGGATGTTTTATACTTTGACATTGACATTTAGGATGCTAAGTGTAACCAACCATAACCACATGAAACCACTAAGTGGCCTGTCAACTATGTCATGTTTTAAAAGAATGATCACTAAGGACAGAAAAGAATTTTAGAAAAGGGGGGATCAACCAGTGTCAACTGTAACTTACATAGCTTGAAATCCCTGCAACCATTACCTAACTTCATCCAAATTTCAATCCAGCATGTAACTAGTGGCACAAGACTTTTTGCCTACTGGTGTTCCTCCTCTGCCATTTTCTGTACTTTCACAAGTTTGCCATGCCTGAGGAATGAAGAAGGAAAACAGCAGCTGAGAATAAAGCCAAAGGCTGTTTCTAGGCTGTCTATTCCTGTCTGTTCCTGAGCTATTCCTGTCAACCTGAAAAACATCCAACATTCTCTGCAAGAGCCTACCTATTCTTTTGCTATTTTCTTTTCTTTTCTGCTGGGCAAGTCCCCTGACAGAAACCAGGCATGTGTTGTAACTTAAGTACATTTCAACCTAGCTCTGATTATGTGCCCGGCATACTCCTTCGTAAGATAGGGGTCTTAGTAGATCACAAGCTGAACATGAATCAGCAGTGTCATATAGCAGTCAAGAAAGCCAACACAATTCTTGATTGCATCAATAGGACCATGGTGTCCAGATTGAGGAAAGTAATAGTACCACTCATTCTGCTTTGGTCAGTCCTCATCTGGAATATTGTGTCTAGTTCTGGGCACCTCATTTCAAGAAAGATATTGACAAGCTAGAATGTGTCCAGAGGAGGGTGACTAAAACGGTGAAGGGTCTGGAACCCATGCCCTATGAGGAACGGCTTAGGAAGTTGGGTAGGTTTAGTCTGCAGAAGAGAAGGTTAAGAGGGGATATGATAGCCATGTTCAAATATTTGAAAGGATGTCATATCGAAGAGGGAACGGGCTTGTTTTCCGCTGCTCCACAAACTAGGACAAGGAGCAATGGATTCAAATTACAGGAAAAGAGATTCCATCTGAACCTCAGGAAGAACTTCCTGCTGGCCAGAGCTGTCAGGCACAGAATATGCTGCCTCGGAGTGTGGCGGAGTCTCCTCCTTTGGAGGTTTTTAAACAGAGGCTGGATGGTCATCTGTTGGGAATGTGTGTTCCCGCATTGGCAAGGGGTTGGACTGGATGGTCCCTGTGGTCTCTTCCAACTTTACACCTCAACGTACACTAGTGTTGAGAAAAGAATCCATATCTACATTTGATCATGTGTTATTTTTTATTCTTCCAGTCTCAATCAGCAGGATGAATTTGTATACCACAGAAGCAGGCACTGGTAACCTCCTTCTTCTCTTTCCTCTTTCTCCTTCTCTTCCACCTTCGTCATCTTTTCCCCTCCCCGCCATTGTTGTTCTTATTGTGTGTCTTCAAGTCATTTCTGATTTATAGCTGCCCCTTAGACGAACCTATCAAGGGGACTTCTGGGGCTGAGTGTATGTAGTACATTAGAAGTTGCCCGGTGGGTTTCCATAGCCAAGAGGGGAATCAAACCCTGGTTTCCAGGATCATAGTCCAGTGCTCAAACCATCACACCTGGCTAGCTCTCCACGACCATAGTTTATATCGATCCCTTTTTTGGATGCAACAGCTGTAAACAATGATATCATATTTCATTCTCTTTAATACTTTTGCACTGGTCTTCCTTTTGGTCCAGGAAAAACCTGAGCATCACTAATTCTTCTGTTTGTTTGTAAAACAACCACCTGTGTTAAAGTCTATAATTCCATGCTGTACATTAAAACCAGGAATGTATAACATCATATAGTTTATGCTCTTAAAGTTAATTTTAAGCTTTTAATGCACATTAAATTCTTCATCTTAAAAAAAGCTACTCTGGGCCATTTCCCCCAAACTTTTATTGCATGGTTAGGATCTACTGTTCATTTACTAAATTTCAATGTATTCATATTTGTCAACATGGACCACAATTGCATTTAGGTTTTTCAAGCAGTTCATGGGCTGCTCACTTTTTAGTAATTGCCAAGGCAACATAATGCCCTCTAGTCATTGGGATGACAGCTCCGAGTCCATAACCATTGGTCATGTTTGCTGGGGCCTCTGGGTCTAGTAGTCCAAAATATTTGGAGGGATTATAGCATTGCATTTATTTATTTATTTTATCAGAACTTGCTTTTAATCAGTTTCTACTTGTACCTGTTGGAAGCTGCCTTGGGGTCCCAGTCTGCTGAGAAAAGTGGGAGGGACATGGGTCACGTGAGTAGATAAATGTGTTCAGTGCAAATCAAACAGAGACCTTTGGAAAAATAACGTTATTGAAAAGGGTGGAGTAAAGGGCATTGCTCGGATAAACTGAATAAACGGTAAGGAATGACTGTATCCCACATCAAGAAGCTCAGAGAAATTTTAGCCTTGCCACAAGCCTGTTAGGTAAGCTAGGGAGAGATGCTATTAGAGGAAGAAATCTTGGTACACCACTGCCTGGGAACCTGAGTAGAAGGGTGTTATTGCTTTTATGGCCTATCTGTGGAATTGGAATAAGTATCTGGTTGGCTAGTTGGGAAACAGAATTCTGGATGAGGTAGGCCATTGATCTGATCCAGCATGCAACTTTCAATTTGTTTATGTTCACCAGTGGCAACTGGAGGCTCCCATACCAGCAGAGTGTTGAGTTCACTTTGGAATTTAGTCCAAACTATAAGGTTTTGTGGATAATGTTACTACGGTTATGATATGTCTGGTGAAAGCACTAGATATCCTTTTGATATCAAATAATTTGGCTTCACTTGACCTTTCTCTACCACCCTACTCCATGTGTTTGTAGAGGTCCACCGGACAAGACATATTGGGCGCGGCCGTTAATGGTTGTAAATTCCAAACCTCATTTAGGCAGGCAACTTAAGCCTCTCTGATGCTTCAGGGAAAAACCTTCTTGCAAACCAACTTTGCTCAGCGCAAAAGATGCTCGGCCAAGTGCCGAGCCATTCCTTTATGTTGGACCATTAGCATACTGGCCACACTATTGTCATCAAGCGCTAAGCTCATCATGCAAAACCTGACCTTTTCCAACTCCTTTGTCCAGCTACAAATTCCCTTTGTTCTCACCGAGCATGGCATGGCCTGTAGGTAAACTACCTATAAAAGGTCCCCATTCTCCAGTCCTCCTCGGACTGCTTGGCCTACTTTGGACTTCCATCCCGCCTTGCTGTCGGTTTGTCCAGTGAGCTCCCCTCAGCAAACCGAGCTGAACTTTCTTCCCCTCAACCTCTGCTTCTCTCGAGGACTACGAGACCAAGTGTCGTATTACCCATTCCCCAAAACTCTCTATTTCTATTTCTCAGTTAGTTAGTGTATGTCATGTCTTTCGTGTCGTTTGTCCACAATAAATATTATTTGTTACTTTAAAACTTGTCTGGCTACGCTCTTTGACCTGAAGCCATAGACATAGGGTAAAAGATCCTAGTTATAGTTACCCTGCCTCTCGTGAGCTTAAGAGAGTGCTCGAGACTAATTTCCCCATCTTGTCTTGTTGTTTGGTTATTTTGGCGCCCCTCCCGGGACCCCCAACATACAGGGTAACAATAAGATTTCGTACCCTGTATCACCCTTTTAAAATTCAGGTTAAACCACACAGAGCAGATTCATCACTACACAGACTGGTTGCCATTGATGTGAATTCTGTGCTCTTTGTAGCTTCAATGAGAACTTGCAGCTAAATGAAAATTTGGACCTGAGATAGCTACCTTTAACCTGACATTCAACTCAAACCACTGCATATTTCCCTGAAATGTGTTAGCAGTACTTTGTGCTTTAGTGATGTAAAGAATGATTAAAAACTTATAGCAACCCAGGTTTTTTTGTTACATTTTATCTTGCCTTTCTTTCCATGAGCTCAAAACAATGAACTTAATTCCCTATCCTTTCCACTTAACTTTCACTACAACCCTCATCATGATACATCAAGCAATGAAAATATCTGGAAACCAGGTTTGAATCCCCCTCCTCAGCCATGGAAATCCCTGGAGCCATTCCGGGCAAGTCACATACTTTCAGCCTCAGAAGAAGGCAAAGGCAACACTCCCGAAGAAAAATGCCAATGAAGAAAACCCTATCATAAATTCATCTTAGGGTTTGAATAAATTGGAAATGAATTAAAGGCACACAAAAACAACAGCAGTTGCTCTAGAGTATGCCATTTGAATAAAAAACACCAAGCCCATCAACTGAGGAGAACACACACACTTTTCAAAAAGACACTCTTATGCTGAGATTCCTCCTTCTCACCTTGAGGTCTGGAGAAGAGGACCTAGCACCCTAGGCCTTGAGATCAGAGAACTCTAATTGAAGGACAGGTCAAAAAGTGGTCACTTTCACTTTCATCTTACTGGAGTTTCCTTGTGCCTTTGGTTACTAGATCTAAAATCTGGGCATAGAAATAGGGCAAAGTACCTTTATTCAAACACTGAACCTTTTGTCACTGAATGAATAGAAACCCAGTCCATAAAAGCTTGTGCCCATAATCTGCTTATTACTCTTTAAGATGCTACCAGAGCTTCGTCTTTTCCCGCCACAGGTGAAGGAGACTTCTATTTAATGTACCTGATAAGACTAGAAAGAGCGTTTCAATTCCCCTGGGTCCAGATGTCATGTTCAGTGACAAGTGAAAATGGATTTGATCAAAGTGAGTCCCCAGAGTACATCTGTCTTCTGTATAATAAATTCTTTACACAAACAGGCAGAGAGCTTCCTTGCTACTGGCTAGATGAGAAGGAGGTTGTTCCAGGTCATATTTAGGCTTCTTTAAAACACACAAAAATCCAAGAGAGAATTAAAGCTATTGCAAGGGCAGAGGAAACAACATCACATGAAATGCAATCACAAACAATGAAAGTTTAAACAATAGATTTCAACAATACCCATGGGTAACCATATCTTCCAGCAACAAGTTCCAGAAATCAATCAGCCCAAGAACATTCCCATCTACAGTGTTTGGAATGGTGCAAGATTGTGACTCTGTTGGGAATATGGAAGGATAATTAAATGGGTCTCCTTACCACAGCAAGGTCCTTCTGCTCCTTTAGAAACTTACTTCTAACCCGCTGTGGTTCTGACAACAGATCTAAAAGGCAGAAAGAATAAGTGTCATTCTTATACAAGAATGACAAGCGGATCCTCGGATCATCACCCACTGCCATTTCTATGTCTTTTTCTACAGTTGTATGTCACTCTCCCTGCAGTATCAATACAACCCTTCTCTGGGAGTGTAGTGGGAAAACCAGCTATCTTGCTTCTCTTGGAATCACCAGACTTGATGTAATCTTTTGGCACATGAGCAAAAGAGACTTTGACTGAGAGCAGTGGTTCTCAACCTGTGGGTCGTGAGCCCTTTGGGGGTCGAACGACCCTTTCACAGGGGTTGCCCCTAAGACCATCGGAAAATACGTATTTCCGATGGACTTAGGCTCCATTCCCTCCTCGGTGGTGGTGTACAAGAGCGGCCATGCGCTCGTGCCCCCCTGCCCTCTTTGGCGGGAGCACGTGCAGCCGCACATGCTCCCACCAAAGAGGGCAGGAGGGCATTGTGAGCGCGTGGCCCCACGCTTGCGCACCACCACTCCTGGGCCTTTTCCGCACGTTACCTTATCGCAGAGGTGAGGGATGGCTCGTCCGCCAAGGGAGGGTCTGTGCGAGGCTCTTCGCTGTTCCTTCGTCCAGCTGGGTTCTGTCGCGTGACCGCCCCGCCCCTTCCTTCCGCAGTGCAGCCTGGGAGCTGTAGGCTGCGCTGGGGGAGGAAGGGGCGGGGCGGTCGCGCGACCAGGAAGGCAGCTGCAGGACAACGGAGCAGCAAAGAGAGTGCCTCGGCAAGAACCTGCTTGCGCGAACGGCACCCCCCATCTCCACGATAAGGTAACGTGCGGAAAAGGCCTAGGAGTGCTGGTGCGCAAGCGCGAGCCACGCACTTGCGTCCTCCTGCCCCCTTTGGCGGGAACGCGTGCGGCCACAGTGTCGCCACAGCAGGAGTGGTGGTTCTCAAGCACGAGTCACGCGCTCGCGTCCTGCCCCCTGTTCAGAAGGGACTGAAATCGCTCTCCTTCTCCACTACCGGGAGAACCTCTCGTCTGACGGGCCAGCTTGGGGAGGGCAGCAGCACAGGGAGCAGGCCTCCTCCTCACCACGGCCCCTGCCCCACTTGCCACGGAGGGAGGCGCTGCGGAAAGGCTGGGGGGTTGCAAGGCGGCGCTTTTCCGGGGGGCGAGCTGCACCAGATGCAAAAGACAAAGGCGCTGGGATTCCTTCCCCCTCTGGCCAGGGTCGACACTTGGTAACTTTTCCCACACTGCCCTCCCCAGCAGAAATGAGAGCGAAGCAGAAGCAGAGCCCGAGGGGGTTTCTTGGAGTTATTTCCCAGGGGAGATGCGCGGCTCCTCTTTCCCTCCCTGTCTGCCCCCCTGTCCCGGCCGGCGAGGCGGCCTTTGCCAGCGGGGGAGGGGGAAGGCATTGTAAATAATAAATAAATAATTTTATGGTTGGGGGTCAGCACAACATGAGGAACTGTATTAAAGGCTTGCGGCATTAGGAAGGTTGAGAACCACCGATTTAGAGGTTGTTGGGTCAAGGGAGGAGGATATCCTGTTCTACTGGTTGAAGCCAGTTGAATGCATCCCCACTAGCCATGTGCTATGCCATCTGCTAAACATTTACCAACTATTTGAGGGAGGTCAGACCAGTGAACCTTAATCTTTCACAACAAAGCTTTGATTATTTCCATTTTTTCTCTCCCCCTCCTGAAGTATGTTGTGCGTAGAAGACATTTCTCTGAGCAGTTTTGCACTGTGTTTTCAATCGGGAGTTTGCATTATCACATTTATGTATTTTTTCCCAATATTTGGGTGGGGAGGGGGATGGCAGTGCTAGATTGCTGCAGCTCGAACAATAATCTTGTTGTTTTGCGCCATCAAGTTGTTCTGATGCATGGACGCACCTGCAATAAAACCTATCACAGGGTTTTCTTGGGCAAGATTTGTCTAGCAGAGGGGCTTGCCTTTGCCTTCCTCTGAAGCTGAGAGAGTGTGACTTGCCCAAGGTGATCCAGTGGGTTTCCATGGCACAATGGGGATTTGAACTGTGGTCGCCACAGTCATACCTCAAACCACCACACCACAGTGGCTATCGTCTTGTATCACCATAAATATTAACAAGTTTCATTTGCCTTGTGCTTTTATGGATTGCAGCCTACTTGTATCTAATGAAGGCAGCTGCACTGCATGAAAACATATGCCAAATAACATTTGTAAACCTTCAAAGTGGCATAAGACTATCGCTTGTTGTTTTCCCATTATTTGGACTAAAAGGGCATTTCTTTTTAAAGAGCAGGACCTGGAGAAAACTATATTTCTAGCTGTTGCATGGAACTGTATGTACACTCTCATTGCTACCAAGGGGATACTACTGAGGTATTTATGTTATGTCTGATTACACATTCCCATCTGCAGATTAGGGATGTGGGCAAGTACGCTTTGCACGAAGCAACAAAACTGTCATGGTTGAACAGGTTAATAAGTACATCTCAGCAAGGAAAGGAATGTAAGGTGACATCTCCATGGTTTTGTTTTCTGTCAACTTTGCACAAAAAATTAATGAGATTTGTTTCTGACTAAGAGTAGGGGCTGTGTTTTCCTCAGCTTGCCTTTTTTTTAATGGCTCAAGGAGGGAGAGTGTTAAAGTTCATAAAAATGTGAGGCTTAGTTGGAAAATACCAAGTAAATAAACATCACTGTCTTTAACAGTGGGAATACCTAACTTATTCTTAACTCAACAAGTAAGTGCCCTCTTAGCACTTCTGTAGTAGATCAGTTCAACTTGCTGTGTTCGTTCATTAACTGTGGCTGCTGGCCAGACTGGGGGTGACATGCCTTTAATAGATGGCATCCAGAATTAATTTGATGTTATATTTGTCAAGACTCAACATACGGTCATACCTCAGTTAACAAAGCTCCTTTTCACAAAATATTTAGTTTTTTTTTTTCCCCCTAACAGTATCAGCCATTGGGTGGATGGAAAAGGAGGGCTGGATAAATGCATATTTTAGATGTTGGGTTGCAACAGCAAGTTTGTGGTAAACAATGCAATAAAATTTGAGCTGAGAAAGAATGAGATTCTATTCAGCCAATTCTATTGTTGCCACGTGTGCTCCCCTACAACAGGCAAGGTAAATACGAATCGTTCCTGCAGAATCCCTTACTGAGCTTATGTGAACAGCAAAGGCAATAGAAAGGGGGAGAGCACTATGCCTGCTTCACCAGCTACTCTCAGCTTCCAAGGCAGGATCAAGTTGAACAGCAGACTTCACAGATGCAACACATGCATTAAATTTTGAAGGTTTCCCATTTTGTCTCTCATTACTTGCTTTTTGTACCACCTAGCTTGAAGAGTCGTGGAAAACTCCAAAAAGCTTGCACGCTCCGGTGGCTGATTCTGATAATAAAGGTATAATCTAACCATGGATTTATTTATTTATTGTCTGTCATGGACCAGCGTAGCAACCTTTTCTATTTGGTTTCAGTCTGCTACCTCGTCTGGGTCACCCTGTTTTCTGGTTTCAGTCTGATACCTCTTCCATGTCACCCTCTCTACTCAGTTAGATAGTGCTCCAGAATGCTGTAGAGCAGTGGTTCTCAACCTTCCTAATGCCGCGACCCTTTAATACAGTTCCTCATGTTGTGGTGACCCCCAACCATAAAATTATTTATTATTTACAATGCCTCCCCCCCCCCGGCAAAGGCTGCATCGCCGGCCAGGAACGGGGGGCAGGGAAGGAAAGAGGAGCTCACACGTCTCTCCTGGGGAAAAAACTCTGAGAACACCCCCCCCCCGGGCTCTGCTTCTGCAGAGTGTGGGAAAAGTTTCCAGAGTGTCAACCCTGGCCCGCCAAAGGGGGCAGGAGGATGTGAGTGCTCACCACCACTGAGGAGGGAATGGAGCCTAAGACCATTGGAAATACATATTTTCTGATGGTCTTAGGCGACCCCCGTGAAGGGGTCCCGACCCACAGGTTGAGAACCACTGCTGTAGAGGCACATACGACTCCTGACTGGCAGACTTCTGGGTACCCATTTTTGACGGACAATTGAAGCATCAGCTAGAATGACTGCATGTCTTCTGTTACTGAGGACAGTTCTCCATTTAAGGGTGGCCAGAGGATGTTCCCCTTTGGAAACATCCTCCATCCATGGGCTGTGTCCAGTCCAAGCCTGATTTAAACCTTGAGGTTCTTCCTTCACAGTTAGCACCTGAAGAGCAGCCTGAGAAGCCACAGCAGGTCACCTGGTCCCAGTCTTCCCCACTCGGCTGAGGTGAACTGCAATCCTGTTTAGACCACTAAACCCCTCTCCTCTTTTTCTGGGAGGTGGCAGCCCTGGCCCAACACTTTTCTTGAATAGAGTTTGTGGGCACTTCTGCAAACGCAGTGTCTTTGCAAAACACTATTTAAAAAAAAAAAAAAGACTGTACTTCTCTTTGCACAGCAGCCCAATTTTTACACGGCTCGTCTTAGCCATGCCACAACCTGTCCCAAACTTTGGGGACCTGGAGATGCTGAGAAGGTGCATCTGTCTCTCTTTTGTGTGTGTGTGTGTGTGTGGCTATTGTCCAGTTTGATGAGGAGAATTCCAAAACTCGTTCGCTTCTTTAACCCTCCAGTTGGTCCGAATAAATAAACCGCCAACCTCCCACTTCTAGACTTAAACACTCACTTTGGCCGCAAAGAATGACGGGAATTCTCAAGGAGCGGGAGAGGGAGGCTTCAGGTGGAATATACCACTTGTAGAGTAGGGAGGGGCAAGATTCACAGTATGGGCGTTATCAGTATTGTGGAGTAATTTGCACTCGTTTCTGAAAGTCACTGTGGTCTCCCTCCCCTCCCTCCCCGCATTAGTTTTGGCAACCCGGGGTGGTTCCCCCCGTCGTTTCCATAGCAACCGAAGGAGCGACTCTAAAAGATGGTGGCGGGAGGTGGGGTGTTTTGGTGGCGCCTCATCTTTTCCTGCTCTGGGAGCTGCTCAGCGGGACTGTCTTGCTATGATTGTCATGCGGCTCCTTTGGGGGTTGGTGTCGCTTTTCGCGGCTCGGGCCCACGATGGGGAAGCCGGGGTGCGTGGCGGTGGGGTGGGGAAGCGAAGGGAAGGGATGTGGTGAGAAGCCGTTGTGGCTCTCTTGACCCGTGCGCGTATGCGTTGAAGGCACTGTTTAAACTGCTGCAGACATCCCCTCTCCCTGTGTGGCTTCTTCATGAAGGGGTGGTGGTGGTGAGGAATCTTAATCTAGTTGGGGTTTTTTGCAGCCCCAGACATCTCTGTTTGAAAAAAAAGTGGCGGTTATTCTGGCTTAATCTGGCCATACTGTGAGAAATGTGTCCAAAATATTAGGTGTGTCCAGCAGATCTTTTGACAACAGCTTCTCTGTCCTTTTGTCCAATACCTGCCCCAAATAAATAAGCTTTAGGAGTTACTGGTGCAGTCCTCTGGCTTGTGGTCTGTGGCTGGAAAGAACTGCACAGATACTGAACCTCAACAGATGCTGTTGTGCTTCTGTGTCTGTCCCTAGATGAGATTGTTGCTAGAGCCTGTAAACAGATTTTTTTTTTCCTCAGGTGATTCACAACTTTATTCTTAATGGGTGTTCGGAAATGAAATGATATAAAGGGGAAATGCTCTTCACATAATACATCTTCATGCTGTAAGCACTTGTGCTGATTTCTGATTTCTGTTTTTAGGCTTTAGGCCTCCTTTTATCTACATGTCTGGAACTGTTGTCACCTCTTCTTTGGTTAGTGTTCCGGCAAATGTTTTCTCTATAGCTGTAGCAGACCGTGAAACAGGTGGGATTTATTTGAAACCGTTTTCTAGATTGCACATGAAATGGTCAAGACTACTTTTCTTTTGACAAAGGCCACTAAATGCATGAATATTCCTACTGATAAGATGGTCTTTGTTATTTCTGTCATTCCTGGCAGTGACTATGGCATAGAAAACAATATATCTGAAATATACTTGATCCAGGGCCATTGAGTAGAATCAGGCCATTGCCTTGAGAAGCAGGTGCCAGCCAGGGGAGGAACAGTGACATTCCTCCAACTCTATCTCCCAAACCTACTGGCTATTCTCTCTTAGAGAAAGAACTGTGTGTTACCCCATGACTTATTCTGCATGTTTTAAATTGTTATGCCTGCTTCTGGTATGATGAGGAATACTGTGCCATCCCCAGTATGTAAATAAAATTTGACTAGTAGTCTAATCAACTTTTGTAAAGTGGAATAGAAGAGGAGACACCTGATTGTATGTCTAGGCAGCAATGTTTTTGGCTGGTTCTGGTTTTTTTGTTCTCTTCTAGGAATGTTGCCCCTTGAAGACTGTAGTGGACGTACACACGGTGGTTGGAATCTAAATGTTACACATCAAGGGGTTAGTAAAAAAATTGATTCTGCCAGTTAAATATCTTAAAGGGTATGTTTCTTAAGTGCCTCCTTTGAGCATAATGCAATACATTTCTCAACTATGGGATTTACCTGTGGCTGGCTGCCCTAAGAGAACTTTATATTGTGTTTTTCAGAATACTTCCAGAGTGACGGTGCACTGGACCAGAATCTTAACTGTGCACCTTAAACTTCACTAACTGTTGCGTGGAGGCACTTTGCTTGGTTGAGGCTTTGCAGGTCTCAGCTAGTCAGGAGTCAGTGGTGGTGGCCCACCTCTTGATCCAAGCTGAAATATATGCCGATAGATCTTCACAAAATGTGTCAGGAAAAGCAGAAGGTATTTTGGTCTTTGTTGTTTTATGTTGATATTTTTTAGCTTTTTTATATGAGTAACAACATGATAGTGATCCAGTATGTCTCTGCAGTGAAGCTTCAGTCTTTTAATGCACAAGGCTTACCACTTCACTGTATGCTTGCACTCCCTGGCGTGCATCTACATGACTTAAACATCATATGTACACAGGTAGCAACTTTTTGCACTCACAATGTATGTTTCTGTGTAGATAGGGCTTATAATCTTGAGGGTTGTGGTGTATCCTATATACAAAGACACATTGTACCTTTTTACCCATGCTGTCTTTGGTGAGCCCAAGCCACCCAGCACTCAGGCTGAGGGCAAACTTTGCTCTCACCACTGCAGTTTCCTGTTAAAAAGTGTTTTAGACTTCCCTTTATGGTAGGGGCAAAGAGGAGGGAAGAAAACAGAAAATTCACATATCAGTTCTGAAAGAAAAGTTTTTAAAATTGACAAGTTGAATGCATATTGTTGAGGGAGAAGAGATGCCTGCTCTCAATAGAGATGATAAACCAGCCCTGTTTCTATCTATCTCACACTGCAGCAGACAGAATTTCTGCTGCCAAATACCAACTGTAGAAGGGAGGAATCCCCTAAATTTGAAGCCTTTCTTTTCTCTCTTTCTTTTGAACATAGAGAATGCAACAGTGATCCCCAATCAAGTGTTTCAGCCTCTGGGTTCTTGTCCCTGCAATCTCACTGCAGGAGCCTATGATATCCGTTGCTGCTGTGATCTGGTACTAGTTCTACATTTGGCTTCTAAAACTTTGTTTTGAGCCTCCTGAAGGAAGAACATATAAAAATACCTGCAAAATGAGATCTGTGTATTTTTCTTCATATTTAGAGGGATGAACATAGTGGACTCACAATGGTTTATTTCCCTGAATCTTTTGTTATGGAAAAATTAATAAGAAGGACAATATACAAAAAGGAAACGAATTCGTGCTACTATAGTGTAGTGGCTTGAGCATTGGACTAGGACTCTGGTAACCAGTATTCAAATCTCCACTTGGCCAGGGGAACCCCAGTGGGTGACCTGATGCAGACCACACTCTCTTAGCCTCAGAAGAAGGCAGAGGTAAACCCCCTTCAAACAAATCTTGCCAAGAAAACCTCTTGATAGGGTTGTATGAAAAAAAGTGTCATCCTGTCTTCTTTGTCTTTGTTAAGAAGGACATGTAAAGGTTAACATGGAAGCTGCTTTCTAACAGGACAGATTACTTAATAGAATTATCTATTTTGACTGGTAGTGGCTTGACAGGGTTGCAGACAGAGGTCTTTTTCTAAGGTGACCCTATCACAGGGTTTTCTGGGGCAGAGAATGTGATGTGCCCAGGGTAATGAAGTGGGTGTCCATGGGCAACAAGGCATTAAACCCTCATCTGCAGGAATGTAGTCTAAGACTCAAACCACTAATCCTTTTAATGAGGGGATGCCAAAGACTGAACCTGGGACCTTCTGCATATGAAGATGTGCTCTGTCTCAGAGCTACAGTCACTCCCTTAGGAATTGCCTCTGTAGCTAACTAATATTATTTGACCGTTATATAACTTGTTTTTGTGTTGTTGTTTTTCTTTCAAGGAATGTACCTCAGAGATAAAGGAACTCTTCAGTGAGTCATGTTACAAAGGGATATTTGGTGGGGATGTCAGCCCATCTTTTGATCAACTGTGCTCTGTTGAAACAGGAAATAATGTCCCTGATTGGTTTCCCTTCTTATGTGTGCAGTCTTCTCTTAACAATACACCTTTCCTTGGTTATTTCTATTATGGATCTGTGTAAGTATGGTGTGTCTGTGTATAAAAAAAAATTAGTGAAATAGAGACTAACTTTCAAGCTTTGCTTGAATTCATGTAGTATATTCCACCATGCAAGTGATATGTTAAGAACCTAGAGTCATCAAGTCATAGAATCACAGAGCTGAAAGGGGTCTCAAGGGCTACATCTAGTCCAACCCCCTTGCCTCTGGGAAATTTACAAAAAGCCCTGTTGTGTAGAGTTCCATCTGGTTCTGCACCTTGTTACCTTGTGGACAGCTGGATGCCCCCAGGAAGTCCAAAACTGGGCCATGAAGACAACACCTGTTTCCCATTGTTGTTCCACAGGACCCCTATATTCAGTGGTGGAGGTTCCATTTACCCCTTATTTTCATATCTTGTGATTGGGAGTTCTGTACATTTATGATGCACTATGTCAAGGAGGACTTCCTTTTCTCTGTTCAAAATCTTTTGCTTAATCCTTGGGTGACTGTGGATTCCAGCATACTTTCTTCCATCATGTATGTATTGCTTTACATGCCTAAAGTAACTCTGTGAATACTGCCTTTGAGGCTTTAATAGCAATCCAAATGTGTTTTTAAAATGTATTTGCAGTTCTTCTCTTCATACCAAGTCTCTTCATTTAAGATTCCATTTCAAACTGTCCAAGGAAAGCTTTCTAGTGGTTACAAACAAGGAGATCCAATTCTGACCATACCAAATGCATATTTTACAGTTCCCCAGGTAATGGCTGTCTGCTTTTATAAACAACCCACATACCTGTCTGTATATATGTGTTCAGAATAAGTGGGAAGAGTGGCACAGAAATCTTAATTTTTTGGTCTGTTTCTGTTGTGTGATGTAGCTGTTCATAGCTGGACAGTGTGCAAGAAATAGCCCTGTAGCATTCCTTCAGAATTTTGAAGCTGAATGTCTCGCTACTTGCAATGAAGGGGATAGCCTGCTACGACATACTAATTAATAGTGGCACTAGAGGTATGTTGCACTGACAAATTGATTTATTGTTGACAAAAACAGAGCTACTGTGTAACTTGTTTTTGAAGAGTTATTTTGGCAACCAGTTAGTTTTTGCAGAAGCAAGCTGAAATGGAGTTACTATTTTTCTTGAATAGCCATGGTTGTAAATCACCACTTTTCACTGGAACAGGAACAGGTTGTTTGTCTGTTACTCATTAGTGATTATGCATTGACTCAGTCTGACCAATGGGAAGGGGAGAAGGAAGAGTCACATTGGTCACTTCTGCCTAATTTTGGGAATCCCTCTTCCATCCACTTCTAAGCTCACCTCATTCTGCAGAGTCTTCCAAACTTACTTAATTTGGAGGGGCTGTGGGAGGTGAGAGGAAGAGCTGAAAATTCTGCTTCTACCATCACAGTTCATGTACCTAAATTTGGATCTGTCCCCATCTATACCTAGAAAACTAATTCTTCACTTAGGATCCACTTTTCTGGAGTGAGGTAGATGATGTTAACCTCGTATTAACGTTAGCCCTTTCGTTACAGCTTGATTGTAGACTTACTGTCCTTGCTGTTTTTTTGCATGTCAGATGCCATCAAACTGCAGGTGACCCATGAGAAGAAAACAACTAATGTAGATGTGTGGTAAAGGTGAATATTGTGTTCTTTTATGTATTAAAAAGTTTTCATTGTATTGTAATAGCCTTTAAGATCAAATGAAACTTAACTATTTTTTTGTGCTCAGAGTGCAGAAATGTGACATTTGCAGAGGATTATACGATTATGTGGGAAGGCAAGAGAATAACAGAAATGAAAGTCAACGTCCTTTCTGGGGACATATGTCCAGAAGGTACTATTGTAATTATTTTGCATTGCATTGTCACAGTTGCTTTTTCCAGCTCCATAGGCGTAATCTTACCAATATTACTGGAGCATGATTTGAAGGTGCACTGGTTTCAAAACTGAAGCAATAATATGTATGATAGTGCTGGGATAAAAGTTTTAACAAGATGCTGTCCTTCCTTTTTATAATATATCCTTTTCTTTATCAGATGTGCTGACACAGAAATTCACAGTCAACTTTGTAGCACAGAAGAATTTTCTGGAAATCCAGGTGAGATGCCTCATTGGTTTAGAACATGCTTGTTCTTTGTTATATTGAATGTCAGCAGTCAGTGATGCTCTTTTCCCTTTGGCATTTTTTGGTTAGATCAACATCTGTTGTCCCTCATATCAATGTATCACTGTATCACATCAAAGCTGCCTGTTAATGTGTCAGCTTTCTTCTGTGCTTTAGCTGGAGTCCAAAACACAAGTGTGTATGTATGTGTGTGTTTTGCAGAGGATGAAGATAATTTGGCTGATCTTGGGCAGCCCAGTCAAAAACTGAGTTGCCATACTTCCTTTCCATTCTTGCTGACTTCTCTCCTGATGAGTGGCTAAGAAGTCTCCTCTGCTTTTAATAGAAACTTAGGTATAGCTGGAGCAGTAGCCACCAGTGACCCCTCATGTTCTCTCCTTGCAGGACAGTGAGGCAGTCTTTGTTTTGACTTGGCTTGGCTCTTCTCAAGCAGTAGCCAAGAAAAACCCGTGTGTGTGTGTGAGTGTGCGCGTGCGCATGCACACGAGAGGGAGGTGCTGCTTTGGCTTGTACTGCCAAGGCACTCATGTCACCCTCCCAAAGCATTAGCCAAACTATTCCCAGTCTTTCTTTCAACTTTAGAGCTTGGCTGGAGCAAGTCCTAGTGCAACCAACTGCTGGGGACAATGTCTGCCACAGCTTCAAGGCTGAGAGGAAGGCAGGTGACTTGTCGTGCACACCTGCGTGTGGCAGCATACTTGTGGCAGTATGTGTGGTGAGCACAATCAGGGAAGCCTAAGTATTTGGCATAATTGCTTGGCAATATTGATCAACATATATAACACCTCATACAAAATTCTCTTTGTCTGTATAGGTTATCAAGTTGGGAAACCGGTTAGAGCAGCAAATCTGAATTCTTCTGATGCTGTTACCACATTAAATCTTTGGAAGCCTGGTACTACATTTTGATAGGAAAAGTGATAGAACTGCAATATGACTAAACTAAAGAATTAGATTTATTAGTCTTAATGGTAATTTTTCCCTTCCATAGTGTTGTTCTTGTGTGCCTTCATGTCATTTCTGACTTATGGCAACCCTAAGGTGAACCTCTTACGGGGTTTTCTGGGCAAGAATTGTTCAGAGTGGGGTTTGCCACGAGTGCCTTCTTCAGACTGAGAGAGTATGACTTGTCCAAGGTCTATCCAGTGGATTTCATAGCTGAACCCTGGTCTTGCTACATCCTAATGTAATACTCAAAACTGCTGAGACACACTGGTTCTTGCTATAGTATCATGGTATCAGTTCCGTTCTAAGATTAAGCAGACTTAATAATATTTAAATACTTTTAAGACTATGTTTACATTTTCTTTTAAAAATAATACTACAAAAAGTCAAAAGCAAAAACCTGAAAAATAATTTTTTCTTTATTACATAGATGGAACAGTCTGTGTATATCAACAAGTCTTTCGCCACTTTTATTTGGATTAAATTCAGTTTCTGGATGCCTTGTAGAGATTGACCCTGGAGACAACTGCAGTCAGTTGAGGTGAGGTAGAACAAACTTCTTCCCTTTTTAAAGTTTGTTACATATTTGAAGTCTAATAGAGCTGTGACCCTGGCATTTAGGTGTTTGCATTATCAAAATAAACAAAAGTGATTCTTTTCAAAATACCCACACTGGTTTCAGAAATTCTACAGGGTTAACTGTCCCAAGTATGTATAACATATTATAAGCTGACTGACCAAAGGGAAGTGCTGAAAGTTTCACCTGTAGCATACGTTTGTTTGCAGGGAGAATGTTGTTGAAAAATTTAGTTCTTTGCTGCGAGCTAGCTATGTTGGAAAGAGGAACTCCAATGCCAGTGTCCCAGATGACTGGGTGGAAATTATCCGTGAGTAGCAGTATTCACTAGCATCAAGTTAATTGTTGGATTGTTCTTTAGCTTTAACACTTTCAATTCTGTTACAATTTTTATTATAAAAATCATAATGTAATATGTATAATTACCCTTTTTTTTTCAGATACTCAGTAAGCTTTTAAATGATGCAAGACAGTTTTGTGCTTCTGAATTTTAGACATAAAGTGTACTGTTGCATTTTCAGTAGTTTCTCAAAATACTTGGTTTCTCCATTTACAGATTTGAATACGCTTGGCCCCAGTACAAATGAAAGTGTTTGGAATTTAAAGGGGATCTGCCCAGATATTCCTGCCCACTCGAATATTCAGATTATTACTGCAGATGTGGGTGCAATAGGAGGGCTTTCACAACAAGAGATACTCAGTGTACAGATCAGGTATGCAACGTTCTAGTTGTGGGTAGATGTCTTTTATTTTTCCTTTGCATATTCAGTATGGTTTCAGGAACTGGATATCTCAGCTCTAGTTTTTCTACACAGGGATAGTCTTCATCACTTCTGTTTCCACTATATGTATCCCTTAGGTCTCTGGCTGGAAAGTAACTTCTGTTTTTCATGCACATTCTTTTCACATTCAGTTTTTCAACGATGACTTGGGAAGTTCAGTGTCCTGTTCTCTGTGAAGTTAAAGCCAGTTCTCTATCTATCTCTGTGGCAGTCGAGTTCATTAAAATACCAGCTCAACCCCCTGTTCCAATGACAAGGTAAACTATCTTGGATGCACTATAGCCATCATTCTACTATTAATTTAGTAGTTACATTTATATCTTGCCCTTTCTCTAGTGAGCTCAAGGTGGCATACAAGGTTGTCTACCTCTCCAGTTTATCCTCACAAGAACGCTGTGAGGTATGTTAGGTAGAGGCTTTGATTGGCTGAAAGTCACTCAGCAGGTTCCATGACTCCTTGGGGATTTGAACCTGAATCTCCTGAGTTCCAGTCCAACCCTTTAACCCAGGTGTAGGCTGCTACGATGCGAATGGATTTCACTTTTTAGATTGATTAATTGCTCAGGGTTGTAAATGTTGAGTAAGGTTTGTTGCTGTTGTTGCTTGGTGTTGGAGTTAGGGTTAGGGTTTTTTAGTCAAAAATACATACAAATTAGTGTTCTCTCTCTCTTTATATAATAGATTAATAATTAGCTGAAATTAGCTAAAATTGCCAGAGTAGCTGGTTAGGCAAGCTAACCTGCTTTCCCCTTTTCTTTCTGTTTCCCACTTCACACACGCTCAGTAAGTGATTCTAGAGGCAATTGTTTACCTTGCCAGTTGTACATAAGCACACACAGCTACACAATAGGATCACCTGGAGTAGAATCCCATTCTTTCTCAAATCTGGCTTTATTGCCTTGTTTACTGCAGAAACACTACCACAACTCAACACTGCATGTCTTCCTCCAGCCCTCCTCCACCATCTTCACCCTGCCAGTGCTGCAAAAACCTTCCAGCTAGACTGAAAACAAGAAAAGGGAAGGCTGGGCTGGGCTGCTGTAAAAAGACTTTGTAAAAATTAGCTTTGTTATCTGAGGTATCCCTGTATATGAAAACTCAGCTTGGAGAAGAAACTATAAATAAATAATAGAGCACTGTTTTGCAAACAAAGAGTCCCAGATTCAGTCTCAGGCATCTCCCAAGTAAAAGAGGATAAAATAGCACATGATGGGAACTGCTACTTCCTGAAATTGTTATAGTGGCACTGTTAGAGTACCCAATATTTGGGTAGATAAATGCATGCCCTGTATAAGGAAGCTCCCTTATACAGGGCATGCATTTATCTATTTGTATTATAGAGAACACATGTCTTTGTTGAAGACTTTGATATGAACTGTTTTGCAGATTCCAGATTAACTACACAGAATATGACTGCAGGAGAAATGATGTTTGCTGGCCAGAGCTTTTTTACCCCTTGATGCCCAACTACACTGGTAAAAATACAGAGCTGTTTACATGTCATGCTTTCATATGGTTTATTTAGAGCAGAGATGGGGAAAGTGTGGCTTCTTTAATTCTTCCCTCTTGGTTGAGTTGGCTAGGGCTGATGGGAGTCCTAGTTCAGCAAAACTTGGAAGAAACCAACTTAAACGTTTAAGGAATTTGTAGGTGGTGGTTTAGATGGAGAGAGGTACTAATCAGAGGAACCATCTCTCCTTACATGAGCCCAGGCTGTAATTGTGAGGTGATGAAGCAGTCATTATGTAGTATGAACTGTGACAAGTAGTACTCGTGGCTCTGAAGCAACATGGCTTTAGACTTGAGAAGGAGAACCCATCTGTAGGTAGCTTCCGCATAGCTTGTTTATTTCAGCAAGTATTTTGCTGATTCTGTAGCTTCTGGGCTGTTCTTTATGTCATTGTTTTTTTAATTGGTTTTCTGTCTATGACATCTTATGTTTTTAAATATTGAGTGCAGTCATGAGTGTTGGAAGAGCCTATAAATACTTTTAATAATTTATGTACCCACAAATGCACAAAGTTGTGTATATGTGGAACTGGTGTTAACAGTGATAGCCTATCTGCTTCTTGTTCTTGCATTGTAAACAAATAATGGCTATGGATTTTCTGATTTACATGCGTCTTTAGACACTGTACTGCTTTAGCTCAATTATTCTGGGACTGGGACCAGGACCTGTATTTCTTCTTACATTCCAGTAAAGTACAAGAAACACAGTGTCCTCTTTTTCAACCTCTGTTTCATACTGTTTTTCAGGAGAATTATACTCCCACTCTCTTGCCAAAGGACTGATGCTGGTGTTTTTTATTCTAATTGGGGTGGCGCTAAGTGATCCTTGGAGGCGAATCTACCAAGCATGGAATAAGCCATGAGTTCCCTTTTTACCCAGAGCCAAGAGATATTTTGTCAGTGCTTTTCTACACTTTTAATCAGTGGAACTTCTTAAAGAGTTTTATGGAAAGAAAAAATGTTTGTATTTTTATGTATATTTTTCTAAGGGTAAAAAAACTAAAATAAAAACATCATGGATTCACAAAACTACAGCAATGTTGTGTTTTTGTGAAAATAAACTAAGCTAGTTCTGGTTTTAAAGAGAAGGTACTATGATCTGGGTTTTGTGTCTGTCACTTGAAGTTGTTTCTAGATTAATATGCCTTTATTGGAATGGGTACATTGACCATTAAACAATTTACACCCAGACTCCATACTTAAATTAGTTACAGAAAGCTTTGATTTCCCCCTTCCTTTTCACTGTACTTTTGACTCCATCTCCCAGCCAGTATCATTCAAGGTCGCCTGGAGCAATGTGGTGGTCCCTGCCAAGTTTTCAGTGGCCACACAATTTAGTGCTGTTCCCTGGCACCTTGGGGAAAAAAATTAATTGTGGCCTCCTACATCAGATAGCCTGAGAAGCACACTGGCTAAAGATCTGGGGCAAATTGAATCATGTTAGCGTCCCAGACGCTGCTGCCTGCAGGGAATCTTTGGGCAATCTGACGTGATTAAAAAAGGGACCAAGATAATGCTGGGCAAGGGGTGAAGAGACTGGCTGGGAAAAGTTAATTTTTGGACTATACCTCCTAGAAGCCCCATGATCCTAGAGCATGGTCGGCGCACCCCACTCTTCCAGAAATCCTAGCTATCTTCTTGGGGATGAGAAAGAAGCAAGACCTTGCCTTTCTTCCAGCTGGCTTTCCCTCCCCTTTCTTCCTCCTCTCACTATAGAGATGAGGTGGGAAAGAGATCCCCCGGGGAGGGCGCATACTCACTTTCTTTTACGACCAACAAGAGCGGCACCCTGCAGACCATTTTGTTTTGTTCTCCCCCTCCCCCAAAGCTGGAAATCTGTGGGTTGCGTTGCTCTAGCTCAGTGGTTCTCAAGCTTCCTAATGCCACGACCCTTTAATACAGTTCCTCATGTTGTGGTCACCCCACAACAATAAAATTATTTTCATTGCTACTTCATAACTGTAATTTTGCTACTGTTATGAATCGTAATGTAAATATCTGATATACAGGATGTATTTTCATTGTTACAAATTGAATATAATTAAAGCATAGTGATTAATCACGAAAACAATATGTAATTATATATTGTGAAATATTTATTTCTAATTACAAATAAATGAAATTTTGTCTTGAAGCATGGTGTAGCATGGGTAACAGTCTTAATATAACAACAGTAACCAAATTGCTACATTTTGCGACAGTATGTGTAAAAAGCCAACGTCAGTGCGAAGGCTGAGATTGCTTCTTTCTCACCAGATCAGAAATTCTCAGGGCAGTCTTTGCAAGAACACAACGAAGATCAATTATTTGTGGACTTTGAACTCAGTTTACAGCACTGAAAGTAAGCTAAGGACAAAGCAGGAAAATGGAGAAGGAGAGAGAGAGAGAGCAGCGTTGCCACAGCAGGAGTGGTGGTGCGCAAGTGTGAGCCACGTGCTTGCAAGTACGAGCCACATGCTTGCAAGTGCGAGCCACATGCTCGCGTCCTCCTGCCTCCTTTGGGGGGAGTATGTGCGGCTGCACGCGCTCCCGCCAAAGGGGGCAGGAGGCTGTGAGCGCATGGCTTGTGCTTGTGCACCACCAATGAGGACGGAATGGAGCCTAAAAACATCGGAAATATGTATTTTCCGATGGTCTTAGGTGACCCCTATGAAAGGGTTGTTTGACCCCCAAAGGGGTCGCGACCCACAGGTTGAGAACCGCTGCTCTAGCCCTTCCCAAACTCCACATCTCCCTGGCCGGTCTGTCAAAGCCGAACTGGAAGCCGCTGGCTCTGAGGTGGGCGTTGTCTCGATCCCTCTCTCCATGGCAAGTCAGCCCACCGGCAGTGCCAGGTTAGCCCCAGCAGCAGCAGCAACAAGAACAACAGGAGGAGGGTGACGACTAGGCGAACATGGCGCTGTGGGGACCAGTGCCGCTGCCTTGCTGCTAGTCTTCCCCCGTCCTCCCGAAGGCGTCCCGGTTTGGTTGGTTCCCTCGGCCATGGGCTGCCCATTCCGTAGCGAGACCATGTGCCTGGCGCAGCTTTTTCTCCAGGCAGGGTCAGCCTATGAGTGCCTCAGCGCCTTGGGCGAACGCAGCCTGGCCCACTTCAGAGATGTGAGTACCAGTGGCCCGGGACAGGTGTTTGTTTGCTCGCTCGGTGATTTTAGGCCATTTCTGCACTAGCCTGTTATAGTGTGATTATTCCACTTTCAATATCCTATGGAATCCTGGGGTTTGCAGTTTAGGGAGACTCTGAGGCCCCTCCCTAAACTGCAAACCCCAGGATTCCATAGGATGTTGAAAGTGTAATAATTGCGCTGTAACAGGCTAGTCCGGAAATGGCCTCAGTTGGTTTTCTCGTTATCTTAATGAATGGTACATCTGGCTGTATCCCGTGCTTGGATCAGTCTCAGAACCAACGTACTGACCCTGTAGGTAATTAGGAAGCCAGTTACAGTGTTGGACTAATACCTTGAAGTGGGAGTTGTTTTGGACTATGACATCCAGAATCCCCCACCTGGTATAGTCACTTGCCAAGCCCGCAGGGGTATTGTGGAAGAGGTAGTCCAAAAGCAACTTCTGCAAGTTCTACTGAGGTCTTGGGGGCAAGTGTTTGAAGTTTTGCCTGGCCATGAGGAATGCATTAGGTTACATGGGGCCCCTCACCACCTGTCAGCCTCATCTTCCTCACAGGGTGGGTGTGTGGATGAAAGTGGAAAAGGGATCTAGATCAGTGGTACAGTGTTATGTATGAGCCTTGGATTCAGTCCGAGGATCTTCACTTTGGAGGGGGGCGCGGTAGCTCAGTGATAACTTAAGTGGTTTGCGTGCAGAAGATCCCAAAGCTAGTCCCAGCATCAGCAGTTTTAAAGACCCTTGCTTGCAACATCATCAAGTCTCTGTTAAAGAGAATAGACAATGCTGGTGAGAGAAATGTAGCTCCATGAGAAGGCACAAGGTTGGTGTGTAGAAGTTCCTTGGCATCTGTTTGTCCGAAATCCTGGAGACTTGCCCCCAGTCATTGTAGTCAGTACTTAATAAAGAATATTGAACTAGACCAGGGGGAAAAATATATGGAGTCCTTGTTTGAAATATTTTGTTTATCATTCTAGAAGAATAATGTTCCATAATCAAGGTTTTTGAATTTTTTTTCAGTTTTCAGTTTTTCCAGGAAAGAGATACTGTGGAAAAAGATGTAACCTTGATTTCTGTTTGAAGTAGAAAGAGTTTTGTATAACTGCATTAAGTTTAGCTTAGTTTGTTCAAACTAATAAATAAGCTCATCTAGCATTCAAAGCCTGGCCCAGCCAATTAGGAGCCTTGTATGTGGCCTCACTGTGTGTTTCCCCAACCTCAATTTCCTACTAAAGTATCTGTGGTGTGGCTACAAAATAACAAGGAATCCTTCTTTCCCTCCTTCCTTAGTCCTGGAAGCAGCAAGGGCAATGGCAGCATTTAGGAAGTGGGCTATTGGACATACCTTCATGAAGACAGCTGTTGATTCAGTAAATGAGTCAGCTTGGTTTTTGTTAGACTATTATACACATTGTATATTTATTTCTCCATGAATTTTCTATCTAAAACTGATTTCTGTTCCCAATTACCAAAGTAACCCACATTTCCTTTGTTATTCCTTCAGGCATTTCAGGAAGAAGTATAATATTTATTTAGTGTTCATTCCTGAACTTCTGTTTATGCTATCTATCTTTGGATACCTTGTATTTATGATCATCTATAAATGGCTGGCTTACAGTGCTGAAAACTCCAGGTCAGCTCCAAGCATCCTGATTGAGTTCATTAACATGTTCCTGTTGTCTGGTAGCAGAACAGCAGACACCTTCGTTTTTCCAGGACAGGTTGGTAATCCTTATAACTCAAAAGCAATAATAGAATTCATAATTCCCTTCCCTTGCCTATCTCATATCTTATAGTTTGGTCTTTCCCAAAGAGGAAAGCTAAAGCAAATCGCAGCTAGCCAGTGCACAAATCTTTCTAGTTGGAATAAATGTGTCATCTCTACTGATGGCTCATGAAAATGTACAGAACTCTGCAGTTTGTGGTAGATGTGACCTAGGACTCCCAATGTTTTCTGGTTAAAGCATTTAAGGCCATAATTGTCACTAGATGTTCCACATGGTTAAGACATTTGGAAATGGATGACCATTCTAGGGCCAGGTTGGCTATCTCAAGGGAAAACATTGAGGGCAGGTGCAGACATTAAAAAATATCTTCCTGGAAGTCAAAAATAAAGAAAGCTCTGTCAGCTCCTCTGCAAAGTCATAAAGGAAGCAGTTAAAATGTCTTGGATCTGGATTCTTCTTTCATCCCTCCTGAGGCCAGTTCTCGTCATAGCCAAGGCAGAGATTAAACTACCAACAGTAAGGGGTGAGGAAGGGGCAGGATTCCTTCTCTTTGCGAACCCAGAATGCACCTTCATGGCCATTAGTCAGTGCCACATTGGGTAATAAGCCAATTAGAATTCAGATTTGAAGGACAAATGTTATTTCCTACCTGTCTATCCTTGGGCAGTGATGGGATGAAATCAGTGGGTTTTGATGACTCCTCTCTACCAACCCAGAATGTACCTTTATGGTAAGTACCCAAGGTGGCATTTTAAGTGTGTGTGAGAAAAATGTGAATGCTCCTTTAGAGGCAATTGGTTAAATTTTTGTCTTGCTTTACTTGCTTTCAATATGAAACACATTTTTTTTGTTTCTTCCCTTTTGAAACAGATGATTGTATAGAAAATTCTAGTAGCTGTTGCTGTGGTATCAGTTCCTGTGCTGCTTTTTGGAAAACCACTTTATTTGTACTGGCTGAATAATGGTGGCCAAGGATCGGAACGAACTATGTATGGTGGCATATGTATACTTGATGGCCCAAACCTTCCACTAATGTACTATGAAAAGTACATTTTTTCTTTTTCTTTTCCAGAAAGGTTACCGGTTAGTACGTAGAGAAAGTGAAGAAGAGATTGCTCTGTTGATAACTCATGATATTGAAGATGGAAGCAGCTCTTTGGATATCAGACACAAAGATGAGGAAAAAGAGGAGGTGAGTACACATATGTGCATGTATTATACCCCCCCTAGCCATGGCCTAGAGCAGCCATTCTCAACTTTGATCCTCCAGCTGTTCTGGACTTCGACTCCCAGAAGCCTTCACCAGCCTGGCCAATGATGATGAATTCTTGGAGCTGAAGTCTCAAACAGCTAGAAGACCAAAGGTTGAGAACTGCTTGTGCAGATTTTGGAGTTGTGAAAAAGGAGACCTCTCAGTGATGAGGTGGGATTTTTAATACCCATTTTGTGTTTTTTATATTACTTTTGGAAGCATTTTCACCACACTTTCCTTTATGGCTATTTCTTTTATGACCAATTTGGAACATCTGCAGAACAGTCATGTGGTGGTCCCTATCCCTCCTGGATCATCTATGGTACAGGTGGGAATCTTGGAGCATATACAAGCCCAGAGAATTATATTGTTCTCTAAAGCAAGACATGCCTCCCATACCTTGTTTTAGCACCAATAAATACAATTGTCAAGAGGGGCTGGTGCAGCCCATGGAAAGTCTAGGGTGGTTGGCCTCCATACCCTCTGAAGTTGCCCACTCTGACCTATAGAATGCTACCTCTC
Source organism: Ctenosaura bakeri (assembly GCA_948474755.1). Classification (NCBI taxonomy): domain Eukaryota; kingdom Metazoa; phylum Chordata; class Lepidosauria; order Squamata; family Iguanidae; genus Ctenosaura; species Ctenosaura bakeri. The sequence continues at coordinate 30,837 of CAOLHI010005423.1, forward strand.
TTTTCAGTTCCCATATTGAACTATATTTTCTCCCATCACATCTTGGGATTAACTTCTTAGCTCTATCTTCCCCTAACTGAAGCAAAGACTATTTAGGTGAATGCATATGCTTACTTACCCTCCTTGCCTTTTCCATAGTCCCTCCCTTCTTTATACTGTTTCCTCCTGTGTTAAATTTTAAATTGTAAGCTTCATGGGCGAGACTCCTAAGAAGTTTTATTGATCACTCTGTGTAAAGCACCACGTATATCATGGGTGCTGTAGAAATTTGATCTTTTCCCACTAGACTTCTTTTCCCACTAGACTTCATGAAGCATGTTGCAAGTAGCCAAAGTTTCTGCTTTCTAATAACCTTTTTCAGACTGACTTCTTTGCTTGTGTGCGTCAACCTATTTGTACAATTATTTTCTTGTAGTTTAATTTTCTAGACGTGTTCATGGATGAGGTTATCCATATCATTGAATATAGTTTAGGATGCTTCTCAAACACTGCTTCATACCTGAGGCTCTGGGCACTCAGTCTGGCCCATGCATGTAAGCAGAATGTATGCAATTTCAGCTGTACCACTTTCTTGCTGCATCCTTGGTGTGCATGAATACACCACCTTTCATTCTGTTGTAAACAATAAGTATACTATTTGCACATTCATTGAAGTCCAAATAAGGGAAGCAGTGGTTTCTTTCTATAGACTTCACTCCTCTCTTCCCATTCATACTATGGAAAATATAAAGCATCATATTACCTGTTTAAAAAAAACAGATATTCTGTGACATTTAAACTGGGTGAGCTTTGGTGTTTGTTTAAAGTCCAGTTTTGAGGACAAACCAGAGTCTGGAACTGTGGCTTGATCCTGATTTGTCTTCATTACCTGAAGCTTAAGCTACTGTTTCCTGAATTCAGATATCACAGGAAACTGGTTAGTTTAAAACTGGAAAGCAAATGCTTATTTCATAGGTAAGAAAGCCTAGAGTCAGTGGGTGAACATACACACCCTCAAGCTGTCAGTTGATCAATAGGAAACCATAGTCTTCTGAAGCATTTGAAGCATCTTAATCAAATGATTGTATTCTTAGCTGCTTATTACAATGATTTGAGGGATGGGGAACCTTTTATTTTATAATTTATCATCAGTAAAAATCTTTGTCCATCCAGTGTGCTATTTGCTAGCACAGTAAACCCCTGAGGGTACAGGCTGCTTTATTTTTGGTATTGCTCTGGGCAATGGTCATGAGAGTGGGTCATCATGTGGATGCAACATATGGGATCTTACTGCTGGTACCAGTTTCAGCCTTATTTATGGTTCTGACAGTATTCATTCTTTTAGTCATGGAAGGCCTTTCAGGTTTTCTGCATGCTATACGACTTCACTGGTATGTGCTTTGTTTTTAATTTTAACAATAATAAGCTGGCTTGCTAGGAAAATTTCTTTGGATTTTAAAAATGGAACCTTTTCCTTGATACCAATGTTTCAATATGAAAGGAAATTTTATTGCAGAATTTGTTACATGTAAGATTCAGTACATGTCTGTTCAGCCATTTTAAAGGTTTGATCTCTATGTTTGCTTTTATTTTAATAGAATGTTTTGTTTTGTCTACAGGGTAGAATTTCAGAATAAATTCTACGCAGGGGAAGGATACAAGTTCACACCTTTCTCCTTTCAAGACATTTCTTTACATTTCAACAGATATGTTACATAGTTTGGTTGCCAGAGGCAGTACATCTCTGGAGTTGTTTGGAAACAATCATGTACCTAGATGTCATTCTTGTATAGCTTGTTCCAGAAAAGAGTATCACTGATTGCCTTATAATATAGCCAAATAATTTTGCAACATATAGCCTCTCACCTGGACTTTGCCAATGTGAGGTGTCTTGTAAACATGCATAAAATGTTTTGCTGTCTTGAGCACATATAAGTGAACTTTAAGACTGATTCCAAGCATGTGATTGCTGCTTTTAAAATGCTCTAGCTAATTTGTTATTTCCTTTAACAAATCCCTGTGATACAATCTTTATGCATGCTTACCTGGAAGGAAACTCTATAGAACTCAGTGGGACAATTCTGAGTAATCGTGCAAAGGACTGCATTGTTAATCTCCTTTGCCACTGCCACTAATATTTCTATGCTTGTAGGAAGTTAAGAGAGAAGGAAATTCTGGCAGGAGCTGAGAATGAAATTGTTTGCCTTTCAGTGTTTATAGAAAACTGACCTAATGTTATGTGGACTTCACAGAAGCCAAGACTTTTTAAATGTTTCCCCTCTGTTTAGAACAAGAGCTGTACTAATTTTTGCTGTTGCACGTCCTGAATTTTAATTAGAAGAGAAAGGAAAGGAAAACCACTGGATTTGGGGTTCCATGAAGAACTCAGAAGTTTTTGACAAAAATTATTTCTGGGAGATACCTCTTAGCATGGAATGAAATAATAGGATTTTACCCTCAAAGTTTACTCACCCAAGATCACTACTTGAAGTTATTTTACAAGGTCTTAAGTATTCTAGCTGGTACTATTCAAACATTTGTGTAACTGAAAGAGAAGTATGTACTTAGTTATTTTTCTGTATTGGAATCTAGAGGCACAATGCTTACTTTGGAAATCCAGCAGACTAATTGAATTAGCACAGGTTCTCTTAGATGCTGGTTATACACTCCTTTCCTATGAAGTATTCCAGTGCTGGGAGTTAAAACTTGCAAAATCAGGTTATAGCTTTGTATTGGCTTTAATGCAGCAGGGCAGTTTGATACTGAATTACATTTGTTTATGCTCAGAGAAGTACCTTTTAAAGATTTTTTTAATCAAAACAAAATGGGGATACTCAGTGTAAAGAATTTTGTAAGTGCCATGATAAATCTAATTTTTTTTCTTTCCTATTCATTTTAAATAAAAACTCATTGCTACTTTTGACAACATACATTCTGCTTGTTTAATTGTAGCTTAAAGTGAACATTGGGTTCCTTTTATGGGAATGATATAAACCTGTCAGGAACCAAGGTATGAGAGAAAGGAATGGAATGTCTTAGTGTGAAAAGTATTAATTCTTAGAGAAACATAAAAGAAATGAATATAGGAAAGAGCTAAACTAATCACACACCTTTGTAATAATCCAGCCTGGAACAGAAGAGTGTGTAGTGATTTGAGTGTTGGACCAGGACTCTGGGAGACTGGAGTTTGAATCCCTGCTCTACCATGGAAGCCCACTGGGTGACCCTGGGCAAATCACACTTTCTCAGCCTCAGAGGAAGGCAACTGAAAACTGCCTCTGAACAACTCTTGCCAAGGAAGCCTTCTGATAGGTTGCCTTAGAATCGCCGTTAAGTCAGAAACAATTTGAAAGCACACAAGAATAAGAAGGAGTCTGGGACACTGGCAGGTTGTAATGCAAATGTTGCATTCTGTTTTTGAGAGAAAAGAAGAAATCAGCACTTCAGCAGTGAATGTGGGGGAATGGCTAGCATTTTAGTGGATATCAAATGGTGTTTAGGTAATGGTGGGGGCAGTAAATCCCCAAGAGGGATTTGGAGCGAAAGTTACACAAAATTGGGTGGAAAGAAATGGGAAGGCAAGCTTTCCTTTGGTTGAAGTTTGTGCTATAGAAGTGATTCTTTAAAGTAAGGACATGCAGTATGCTGTGACACACATGACTGCATGGAAAGAGTGCCTTGTGAACACACACACAGAATATGTCTTTTACTCCTCACCCAATAATTGCATACATTTGCAGATTGCACCTTTGAGATTAGAAGAGTATAATTCTTAGGTATAATTCAAGGGTGGTCAGGCCTGGGCTGGACCCTAAATTCTATTTTTAATGCCAGGGCTATTTTCACTGTCGAATATATGAAGCAGATAAACAAAATACAGCATGCTTTGGTCCTAGTCTTGGGGAGACCCAAAACAAAGACAGGCTACTACACAGTTCATAGTTGTAGGCAGATGTTTAAGAATGTCACAAGAGAGCAACTCTGCTGGATCAGATCAAAATGATGGCCAAGGAAGTCCATCTAGCTAGCCAGTAAGGTTGATGGGAAAGGAAAAACCTCAAAGTGGTGTACATGGCTCTTCTCCTCTCCATGTTATTCTCACAGTAGCCCCAAAAGAGTTAGGTTTGATCAACTCAGGTTCACTGCTGAGTTGAAAGAACTGAACCTGGATCTCCCAAGTCTCAATTCAAACCTCAATCCACATTGAAGCACTAGTTCTCTTTCTTCAGAGAGAGACCAACTACCACCCAGGGTAGAAATGATCATCTGGTCTGCCCCTCACGGCCTAGAAGCTTAATTGAAGCAGTCCTAATAGTGACTACTGTTTTATCTAAGACTGAGCTTTTGTGCTTGCTCAATCCCTAATAGAAATTTGTTTGGGCAAGAGCCCTTGACTACGGAAGTAGAGTGCGCTCAATTTCCATTCCACTGAGTTGATCCAGAAGCGTACCATGGTTGATGGTATCAAAAACCATTGAAACATCATTGCTCCAGAGACTAGGACAAGGAACAATGGATTCAAGCTGCAGGAAAGGAGATTCCACCTGAACCTCAGAAAGAACTTCCTGACGGTCAGAGCTGTCCGGCAGTGGAATCTCCTGCCTTGGAGTGCGGTGGCGTCTCCTTCTTTGGAGGTTTTTAAGCAGAGGCTGGATGGCCATCTGTTGGGAATGCTTTGATGTGTATGGCAGGGGGTTGGACTCCATGGCCCCCGGGGTCTCTTCCAACTCTATGGCCATTTCTGCACTACAGTGTTAAAGTGCTGCTATTCCACTTTCAACGCCCTGTGGAATTCTGGGGTTTGTAGTTTACTGAGACCAAAGAGCTCTTTGGCTGAGAATTCAAAGTGCCCTTCCCTAAACTACAAACCCCAGAATTCCATAGGAGGTTGATAGTAGAATAGCAGCACTTTAACACTGTAGTGCGGAAATGGCATATGATTCTATCAAGCGAGAGCAATAAGGCTGTTTCCCTACGTCCCTCTTGAGAAAGGTCATCTACCAGGACAACCAAGGCCAATTCAGACCCGAAACCGGTTTGAACCCATACTGAGATGGGGCTAAATAATTGCTATCATCCCCAAAGTACCTGCAGTTGCACCACCACCCTTCTTCCAAGGACCTTCCCCGCAAAGGAGTGTTTGCAACTGGGTCAGCGGTTGTGTCAAGGTCCAGGGGTTTCTGTGGGACTGGGCGTTGCTCACCGGCGGCCAGAAGCACTCACCACTCCCTGCATCCACTGGCACGCACCTCCTCCTCTTCATCCCGGCCAGGAGAGATGCTGGAGCCAAAGAAGCACCAGGCCCAAGCCTTAAGGCTCTCAACCAGCCCGTCTCAACCGTCTGTTTTTGGCCGCGGGAGCGCTTCTCAGGGTAGCCGGTGACCCCCTTCCAACGGGGGGACTCCTCGGGAAGGACTGCTCTAAACAGAGGGAGGTCGCTGGGCGTTGTTAAACCCCGAAGGACAAACCAGGCTGCAGGCGACACCCTCCTCCCGGTTGCCGGAGCGACGGCCCGGCCTCTTCCCGTTGCCGTGGCGACCGGCCCGCGTCGGTTAGCCCCGGCCGGCTTCCGAGAGGCCTCCTCAGGCGAGGGAGGGCGGCGGAGCGTCTCCCCGGGGCCGCGCCATGGACGACGTGCGGGCGCAGTGGCTCGGGCAGCGGCTCCAGAACGCGCTGAGCATCAAGGAGGCGGCCCCCTTCGAGGAGCTGCTCAACCGCGACGACGGCGCCGAGGCCGAGGTCCTCCTGCACTTCCTCAACGTGGGCGCCGTCGCCGAGGAAGGCGAGCCGGCCGCCCTCTTCTTCCGCCACGAGACCCGCCTCGACGAGGTCGACGTCGAAGTCGGTGCGTCGGGCCCGCGCGCCCTCCCCCTTCTCCCCGGCTGCGAAGGGAACCGTGCCTCTGAGCGTGTGCAGAGGGCTCCCTGCTGAGCAACCCCGTCCTTGCACCCTTCCTGGCCATTGGTCCCCAGTGATGCCCGTAGCAAAGACAGAATGCATCTGAACACGTGCAGAGTGCCCCCTTGGCTCCCGGCCCTTAGTGTCTGGGCACAGAATTGGCGCCCTCCCTCCCCTTCATAGGAGGATAGGATGCTGCCTTTGTATTGTGTCAGGTCCTTGGAGTTCAGTGATTAGCAGCGGCTCTTTCAGTTTTCAGATGGATTTTGCCCACCTCATCCAAAAATGCCGGGTATTAAGCTTTTGGAATGCAATTTGTGCTCTCGTTCTGCCTTCACCTCTGAACCTTTCCTTGAATTGACATGTCCTGGAATGACAAAGCAGTGTGCCTCTGAGCATTTGCAGAGTGTCTTGACTCACTACCAATAGTTAACCACACCCTTGCAATCCTTTTCTCTCTTCCTTCATCTAGGATATTTGCTGTGAAAAGTATATGAAGAAATGAAAGCATAACTGAGCGTCTACAAAATACCACCCAGTTTCCTCTTGCGGAGTAGCCACATTCTTGTGTCCTTTCCTCTCCAAGTCAAATATTACAGTGGTTTCTTCCAGATCATGAGCCATAGCATCTTAATTTGCAGCCCAAGACTAAAATCAACCCAGAATTCATACCAGTCTGCACATGCTTTGGTATACTCCTTTATGTGTTATTCCACATGTTCCAGGGCTTCATAAGCGAGTTCCAAATTCCTGACTTCCAAATTCTATTTTTTCTTTCTGCATTCAAATCAAGAGAGGTAGAGAGCCATATAGGGTTCTCTTTCCATGCAAGGAGATGCTTCTTCTATTGAAACTGAAATTGATTTAAATGGAGAATCATCTTTGTAGATGTGCAGTTTATGTGCAGTTTACTGTAATATTTGTGTAATATATTTTCTCCCTGTCATTCCAAAATAGACATATCATTTGAAGAAGCTCTTGAAGAAGAGAGTCGTTTGAAGAAGCTGGAGGGGGCTTCCTCCATTTCTGTGGCAAGTGGAAGTACGTAAGAGAAAAGAAATTAGGAAAAGATTTGCTGATAGCTGGAGATCTGTCAGGAGTTGGCCCAAGACATTTGGTTGCCAGAGGCAGAAAAGAAGCTGGTGCTTGTTGCACCTTCCATTCCAAGGCTAGCCAAATTCTGGCACCTAAGGGCAAATAAAATAAAATATTAAAAAATTCCCTTCCCTTGCAGAAAGACTAAAAATAAGTGAAATAGCAGTTACCTCAGATTGATCTGCCTCATTCTGCCTTAGTAGAACCAGTCCTGAAATCTATATTTGGTGCAAATGGGGACAAGGTTGGAATCATTGTCTACAGGCAACTTTTGCTAGCTTAGAATTGAGGGACCTGACTTTGGTTATTATTTACACACTACTGGAGTTACTTCCAAGCTTGACAATTTAATATGCATTACGTGAAACTGCCTTTGAAGATGGTTCAGAAACCTCAGCTGATGAAACATGAAGCCTTCTGGGTTTTAGTGAAGACCAGGAGGTGAGAACACAATGCCAAATTTGCACCAGTTTACAGGCCACCAGTGTACTTCTGAGTCCCTGTAAAGGTCCACCTGGGACAAAGCTGAATGGTTGATTATTCCCCTCCCATAGCAACCTGTGCTTAAGCGGGGTAAGTGCTGTTGACCTCTGTCTTGTCTTTCTTGTCTTTTTTAAAGAGAAAGAGCGGAAAAGCAAATTTGTTCTGCCTGAAAGTGCGGGAAAACGTGCTGTGGCTGATCATTCCTCTACGGCCTCTGTTAGGGGACGCATAGCTGAGACAGATCGCGAGCTGGATGTAGGGGATTCAAGAAGTGGGATGTGTAAAGTAAGTCTCTTTATTTTCACTGTTGGCTTTACAGTGAGTCAGAAATGTGGGTTTTGTTTCTGTTGAAAATTTAAGATGAGGAGGCCATGTTAATATTTTAATGAACCTTGTGCAGAGTTAAAGAGAGAGAGAACTGTCTGAGCCTTTTCATCATTTGGGGTCCCAATCAACTTATTACGACTTGTTGGAGGAGTGATAAGAACTACTTCCAGTATTTGCTTGGCAACATTCTCTCCATCATCCTTTATAACAACATAGTCATATAGGCTTGTGCTGAATCCCCATGAGGAGCACGGAACAAAACCTGGGGTTTGCAGGTTAGGGAAGGGCCTTTAGAATTCTCAGCCAGAGAGCTCTTTGGCTTCAGCAAACTACAAACCTCTCAGTTCCACAGGGTGTTGACAGTGGAATAATAGCACTATGACAGTGTAGTGCGGAAAGGCCCTCAGTATTCTAATTGATTGTGTGGGCATCAGATTGTGGGGGTATTTTCCACTAGCAGTGCACTTGATTCACTCTTTCCTGTCAAACCAGGAGAAATAAATCACAATGAAGATGCAAGATAGATCCTCACTTTGGGTCAGTTAGACAAATAGTCCTTATTAATCCTTGCTTCATGCTTGCATGTTACACAAGGCACCAATATAGAGCCTAACTCCAAATGCACGTGTTGTGCAATAGTCAGTGATTACAAAGATTGGTTTTCTGAATCGTCTCAGAAAATACTGCATATGAATGCATATTCGGCACACACAATAGTTTGGAAAGGGAAGTATGAACACTTGTACTCCAACTGACCTCTCCATTTTGCCCCATCCATTTCAGAAAATCGTAAAACGGGAGGTATATAATGAGTATTACCACATGGTTATGAATGACATCTCAGAAGATTTTGTGGAGAGTGACGTTGTGTATTTTCTCAGAGACACTGCAGGTATTTTACATGGATTATTTTAGACAATGAGCAGTTGGAGGAAAGGGTACTTTGTTCTTCAAAGACAGATATACTATAAAAAACAACTCAAACCTGTGCTTGAATATTTTTGTATGAAGAGATATTAATACATTAATAAATAATGCTACAAGAGACTAGTTGGAGTTGTTCAGTTGCAAAGGAATCATATAGTCCAGGTGTCCTGATAGCAAGCATTGCATAGTGTGAGTGTTGGGATTACGACCTAGAGACCAGGGGTCAGTTTCTCACTTGGCCATGGAAACCCACTGGGTGACCTTGGGTATGTCACACACTCTCAACCCCAGAAAGTCCCATGACCTTAGGGCTGCCTTAAGTTGGAAATGGCTCGAAAACAAACAACAAACAGCTGTCCTAGGCTTGTGCATGATGTTTGAATGCTTTTCTATGTCAAGAACACTCTGCCCTACGTAAGGCTGTGTGCTAGCTATGAAGGATGTAGCTCAATTTTTGTCCAATTGTAGTAATTTTCTATATGCAGAGAGAAAGCAAGAAACAGAGTTTTCAAAATGTGCATCTCCCTGCCTGTTTTCTGTAGGGATAAAGTCCCAGATATGGTTTATCTGAACTTATCAATCAATTTTAAGTCAAGAGCAGTGGGTCAGAACAACTTCTCAGACCATTGTCTTCTGTTGCTCTTTAGACACTGTTACTGAACCAAATGATTTAATTGAAGCAAACGATGTTCTGCCAGAAGTACTGGAGTACGGCATACTGAATGGTCATACTTTGGTGATGCTGAAGCAGATCTTGGCATTGGTGAGAGGATGTGTTTGATTTTGAAATCACATCTCAAAAATAGTTTTTTTTCCCTTGGAGACTTCATTATTCTAGGAATACAGAGACCACAGACTTTTCTGCAGAGTTTACATCACATACAGAGTACAGAGGTTCAACAAATGGTGGCATAAGCATAAGAAGATCAATGCAACACTAAAATGAAACTTGAGAGGGAAGGAGGAATCTAGGATTACCTTTAAGGCCAGTTGATTTTAGCTTGAGCATTTGTGGATATTTCAGTCTCCAAATGGAATGCAATATTCAGTCTATGGGAGTATTCTCCAAAAGTTTGTTCTCAAGAATTTCACAACACTCCTCTGCAGTTCCTCCAACACTTGAGCCAGAAAGAGCAAAAAGAAAATTGCTGCTTTCAGATGCAGCCACAATGATAACTTTTCAGTCTAAGATTGTCAAATGGATTTTTTTTCTTTGCTTGACTTTTTGCCTTTAACAGCTGCTTGTCTTTTAACTTTTAACAGTGTTATAAGTTGTCAGTGAATTTAGCTGTTTCCTGTGGAATGAGAGCAAATAGAAGATGGCAGTAACAAGTCCTGTTTTTTTCAGATCTTTCTGCCTGCAATGTGCTATAACATATATAATAGGGATGATGGTGTTCCTTATGGAGAAGGTGAAAGGTTATGGAGTGAACGTCTACCATTTCTTGGGAAGATGATGATCAAGCCCAGAATGTTAGACAGCTTTCAGAACCTAAGGAATGAGTTCTTAATGAATATGCAGAAATTTCTAAACCATGTTCAGAGAACTATACAACAGATTAAAGGTAAGTTTCAGGTTGATTGTGCACATCAAAGCAGTTCAGAGGCTCTTACTTGCAGTTTGTGTTCATGTATGAATAAAGGGCAGAAATTCAGATTTACATGTGTTTGTGTCACACGTTAAAATGAACTTGTGGCCATGGAGGAAGGTGGATTTGCAATTCTGTCTCTATCTATTTTCTTGCAGTGTGGAGTGAGGGTGAAGTGTTAGAGGAGTGTAAGGCAAATAAGAGCTGACTAATACTTGGGACTAAATGTAGAAATATAATAAATCTGAAGCAGACGGTTTCTATATTGTTTCCTGTTAATAGAAAGTATTGTGGAATCTATCTATCCATCTATCTGTCTGTCTGTCTGTCTAATTGAAGCTGATAATATTTTTATTCAACAGGGGAGATTAAGTTAGACATGCCCACCTTATGCTTAGATGGTGATTTGAATGAACTTGCTAATGATCGGGATGTTGTTGAAACGCTGGAAAACCTTGCAGCTCGTTGGCTTATGTTGATCTCCTCAGCAGATGAAGAACTAGTGAGGAAAGTCCCCCAGGTAATCCTATCAGAGCAAGTTGTATTGTTTAATACTCTCATCTTTCTGAAATATAACAGCAGTGGTTGCCAAGTGAGCATCTTCCACATGTATTGGGCTATACCCCACATCACATCCAGTTTGCATGGCTTGATATAGTCCTGGTTTGTGTATAGGATTAGCCTTGATTGACTGCCTGCTAATTTTTACAACTCCTCCCAGTCACCTTTTTTGTAAACTGAGAGCCCCAAATACTTTGATGTTTCCTTGTAGGGAAGATGCTTTGAACCTTTAGTAGCCTTGTCCCTGTTTTTAAGGTGGCATGAGTAGAATGGAGCATGCCTGTATGTACTTTGGCCCTGTACAGTATGCATAAGAGTATTACAGGGCCTGGGTTCACAAAAAAGAAAACCTCAAGCTTTCTGAGAAGTGATGGCATGATGTCTGGCTTTTATTTCAGTGTTCTGCATCTCATCTTGTTTCCTCTTACTCTTAGGGAAATGGGCCACTTGCTGAGATAGACCTGTGGCGTGAGAGAAATGCCACTTTGAGTGCTCTTACTGAGCAGATCAGATTGCCAGCAGTCAAAAGGGTCTTGGAGGTGCTAGAGCTTGCCAACACTGGGATTCTAGAAAGTCTGCAAGTAGTCCTCAATGAGCTATGCAAACACCAAGTGGAAGCAGCAGACAATGTGAGGTTCCTCTCCACTCTTGAACGACACCTAAAGGTATGTTTGGTTTGGTGGGAGTGGCAGAGAGGGGAGATCACTTCTTTCCTGAGCAAGATCCCTGAGCAGCTAGCATGTTGGAAATATTTGTGTATTTTAACTCTCAAAAGCAGTCTTTGAAAAGCAACTCTAATTCTTTGGAAGCTTTAAATGTCCTCCACCCAGGCATGCTCAACCCCTTCCCCTTTCCTTCCTTTGGCATGTCCTCCTTGTTATGGCCATGAAAACATGTGCCCTCTTTCTTTGTGCTCACCATGATTTACAATATTTGCCCTCCCTTCCAAAGAATTTAACACATGGCACCAGCTTCAACATTGTTCTGGATACGATTCCTTCACTGATGAATTCCTTGAGGATGGTCTGGATTATTTCACGTCATTACAACAAGGATGAAAGAATGGTCCCACTCATGGAACGGATTGCTTGGGAGATTTCAGCGAGGGTCTGTAAAGTGGTGGATCTTCGGACTTTGTTCAAGTGCGTAGGTTTATGATTTGAACTAGTCCAGATACATTAGTGATATGCATCTTCCTGGGATTTTGCATTGGTAGCTCTGTTCACCAAAAGCTAGCCTTGAGAATGTCAACTTCCTGTCTCTCCCTCTTCCCTTCTTTACTTTAAATTCTCCTTTATGTCATCTTTAACCATGTTTATATCTGCTTTAATTGTGTCTTTGTGTGGAACACAAGATTTTTTTTCAAGCTCTTGTTCCAAAGATTGGGGTTTCAAAGTGTGTGCAGTTCCCCTGCTGAAACATTGGTGACCCCAAAATGCATTGGGTTTTTTGCTTGTTGCATATTGCTGTGCTTTCTTTTTCACCTCCTTACCTCCATTTTGGATAAATTTGTGTCTGCGCTTTCTTATGGACCTGCAGAGAAGACAGGCAGCTTGCAAAAATCAAAATGAGAGAAGCGAAACGGACACTTGAAATTTGGAAGGAGTCTTATTTTGACATTCGTGCCAGAATTGAAGCCTCAGGAAGAGACGCACGATGGGAATTTGACAGGAAGCGTTTGTTTGAAAAAACAGATTATATGGCTATAATTTGTCAAGACCTCTATAATGTCTTACAGGTAACAGCATATCTGAATTGTTGAAGAATTGAGACTTGGCTTCACACAGTTTGATAGCCTAATTCAAGGGTTCTTGATGTGTGCTGGAATTCCAGGGTCCACATAAAATTTCACCACCAAACAGCCCCATGCAGCAACTCTCACTGTGTACCCAGAGATGTTCCTGACATTAAGTCTTGGGGAGGTCCACATGTATTGGAGGTCTAGATACACATCCAAGTACTGCCCCCCCCCAAAAAAAAACCTGGAGTCTGTGATGCTGTGTGTGCCTTTATACCTCTTATTGAAAGCTTATATTAAGGTTCACAAATATTCATATGTTGTAGTGTTTTGTTTGGAGTTTACTTTTGTGGCTTTGAATATGGATAGGCTAATGGGAGGAGTAACAAAGCATCATATTTATTTATTTATTTATTTATTTAATTAAATAACATCTTCTTGCAATAGGTTATAGAGGAATTTTACAACATATTTGGCCCTGAACTGAAATCTGTTACTGGAGATCCAAAACGTATTGATGAAGTCTTGCAAAGAGTTGATGGGCTTGTCAGCCCTATGGAGGTTCTAACTTTTGATCCTTTCAACATCAGATGTGCAACTCAGTGGAAGATTGTAATGGAGGAATTTAGGTTAGAAGTTGTGGTAAGCAATGGGGATTTTGATGTGTATTTCTTTGGCTTCTTGCTAAACCTTATTGCCTATGTTCCTGCTAGAAGTAGCAAAACTTAAGAATCTTACAAGCACCACCAGTCCTCAGTGTTCATGTAAAGGCATATAAAAAGACAGCTTGTATATGCTGCAGCACTGTAGAGATCTTAACCTTTTATTGTGTTTTGATTCCCTCTCATGCCCTTTGTTCACGAAATGGAATATCATCCCTGTGATGTTCTTTTTTGTAAAATGATTTGCTTAATTTTTAGGATATAGAAAAAGAAGCCAAGACCTTCATTGATGAGTCTTTTAAGACTCTTCGTTCTGCAGAAGCTGCTTTTGACATGCTCTTAAACTTCAAGCACATCCGCTCTCGAGAAGCCATCAATAAGCAGATGATGATGAAATTCAATGACATTCTGGTGCAGTATTGTAAAGAGGTATTTTTCTCTTCCTTTCAAGGAATGGCGCCTCATCTTTTGGTATCCTTTGTGGAACCATGCAACAGTATCCCACCTCACAGTTTCCCCCTGGTGCTTTGGGTATTGGTGATTCTTCTTATTCATTCATTATCCCACTTGGCTTGTTGAGGTCTCCATTTCTATAGCCTTCCCACAACTGCAAGAGAGTGACATTTTCCCTTTGAAGATTTCTTTTTACAAATATACCCATTTGTACAAGCTCTTGATCATAACTGCACAGATCTCTTGCGGCTTAAAATGGTCTCTGGCAAATCTAGCCTTTTATATGGAACATTTATGGGAAAAAAAGCTAGTTCTGTTAACATCTCAGAATTAAGGAGTCCCCATGCAGAATACTGTAGTGTGATGGAAGGAGGACAGTATCTCAAACTTGGAGTCCCAGCAGTCAGATTCTGGTACTTTACCTCCTCTACCATCAGTGCTTAGGTTCATTCCATATACACCAGCAGACAACTCTATTCTTTGAAGATGCCCTTGAGGCTGCAGTACTAGTCTGCCTGAACATTTTGTCAGATGACTTCACAGACCAATTCCTTTTCATTAGGCTCTATAAATTCTCCAATTCAACACTTGCTGCTCATTCTGAGTGACTCAGCTTGGGCTTGAGGACATTACTCTAAGCTCCTGCTCCCTTTTCTTAGTTGCTGGCTTGGAACTTGGCCCCTGCCTGTTTTGGACCACAATCATATTTCTTACCCACTTGGACTGGAAACCACCTGAGTTCCCAGAATCTGCCTACTTGGCCATTGTTGAAATTTATTTTTCTCTGCATGTGGTAAAAGAGACATCCAGTATTGGGCTATGTCTTGTCGTTGTCCATGCTAGGCAAGGGTCACATGATAAGAAATAAAAGAGATGATACCTTGATCCAGAAACAGAATAAAATTTCTTGTACATATAATGGGGTTTCTTTTTCATTCACAGCTTGAGATAGTTAACAAAATCTTTGTCAATAATCAAGCCAACCCACCTTTGTGCAAGAATCATCCTCCAATAGCAGGAGCAATTTATTGGGCACGGTCTCTTTTCTACCGTATCAAGCATACCATAGTCCGATTCCAAGAAGTAGACGAGCTTCTGTCTAGTGAACATGGCAAGGAGGTAAGGTGGAGTTTTGTTACTGTAAGTTTTATTGTGTGTGAATAAGTTAGCTCTTCAGTGAGCCTAGGGGTAGGGACATAGTTTTGAGCTAGAAAGTTGCTGAACACTGTGGCCACTTCTACTTTAAAAGTCCTTCTGTAAAGTGGTCTGACAGCTCCTTTGAACAGAAGAGCAGGATATAAGCATTTTAAATAAGTACAAATGAAAAGAGCAAACAAACGAAAATAAGAGCAGTCTAATGTGGACTGGTGTGTTTCAGGTGAAACAAAGATACCTTGAAGTGGCAAAGAGGATGAAAGAATATGAAGATTTGAAGTATGACCAATGGAGAGAGAATACAGAAGATAAACTTCCAATCTTATTGAAAAAGACTCTGCTTGCTAAAGTTCATCCTTCTGGAGCTATTATTCAGGCTAATCTAGAGACCCAGGAGCAGGTAGTTATAAAGCATTTTTTATATCCTTGTGTATCCTATAGAAGATACAGATATTGCAGAGCAGGTTCATAAATTGTGTATCCTTTTATGGCATGACACTTCCCTCCTTTGGCCTATATTTTGACATTCTGTTTCCTTGATGTGGTGGTTGGTCTTCTTGGATATAGTTCCCACGTTCTGAGGAGGTAGACACTGGAGAAAAAATGACACGCTTCACAGTCAACTTTGCTCCCAAGCTTCGAGAGATCATCAATGAAACAAAGTACATGGAACACCTGGGTTTTCCTGTGCCTGAAATAGCAAGGAACGTGGCATTACAGGAGGACAAATTGCTCAGGTAAGGATAAGTTGTACCTCTGCTCTTGTCCATCAGCAGAGGGCTATATCCTGATTAAGTTATTCCACCTGGTTGCTCTGACAGGATTGTTCTAATTGGAAGACTTTATCCCTTCAAAAAGGACAGGAATCTTTTCAGTTCTTTTCTTATTTTATATTATTTTATTTTAGTTTTGCTTGCTGCCTCAAGGCCAGTTTGCTCTGACCTGTCAGGAAATGCAGGGCACTACCTCCAGTTTTTCTCATTAGTACTACTTGAAGGCATAATAATAAAAGATGAGTATGAATGATTTCTCAGATGAGATGAGAATGAATGTCTGAATGAAGCTATGCTTAGCAATTTGCCTGTTCTTCTTTCTTTAGATATACAGACTGCATAAAACAGATGTTGGATCACTATCACAGATTAATAGGAACACTGAACGAAGCTGAGGCTCAGCTTCTGGATGAACACATTCAAGACCTTTGGCGAGTTTTCAGATCTGGTTACAAGAGGCTCAATTGGAACTCTTTAGGTAATATGGCATATATTGTAAAACACAAATAATAACTTTCAGTTAAAGCTTGCCATCATCTTCTTTTGTTAGGCCTTCCTGGCCCAAAAAGGAGAAATGATTCCTGACCTCTGTCTAGACCAGTATTCTTGTTGGATTCTTTTCCAGCTTTGACTTAAGTTTTCTTAATCTGTGGATTTCAGATACATGTGCTCTTCCTCCTAGAAATTTTGATGGGGCCTTCTTCCTAAATAATGCTTCATTTATTAGATTACACCCCCTGCAACCATACAGTGTTACCCATGCAATAAACATGGCATAATTTTGATGATCAATTTAAACCCCTTTAAAGGAGACAATGTGAGATATCTCTCCAGTGGCTTTTAAATTTTACCTGAGATAATAATTAAAAGATGCACAGACCACAATTCCTTAAGACCGGATTCCCTGGCATTGCTTGTGGGAGAGCTAGGTGGGTGGTGACTGAAGGCAGGATATGTTCCAAAGTGACTACTCTGGCCTAAATACTGTCGTTAGTCTTGACTGAGGTAAACCTATTGAAGCAATGACATGCCATTCAATTGGTTGAATGGGTCTACTATAGTTCGGACTAAGCAGCAGGATGTCAGTCCCTTGCTGACTTATATTATCTCTGACTGTATTCATTTCAAATTCACCCATTTGAAGGAACTGGAATTTTTTTCATCCTTGCTGATGTTAATTTTAACAGAATTTATTGGATTGCTATGATTGTGACTGCTTTGGGGTTATTTGGCTTTTTAAAATGTTTTTGAGCCCCCTTGAGAGCTTGATAGGTGGGATAGAAATATCCGTAGAACGTGTATGCACACATGATCACATGGAAAGGCTCTGCGGTGGGGTAAAGACAAAACAGCAACCTGGATTCCCTTTGTTTCACAGGTATTGGTGACTACATTGTGCGGTGTACGCAGTCCATTGGGAAGTTTGAGTCACTTGTTCATCAGCTCCACAAGAATGCTGAGGACATGTCCAATAAACTTTTATTAATAGAATCAACAAATCTGTTCAAAAGCCCACCTTCCAAAGGTGAAGACAGTCTCCCAGGTACGTCTGTCCATTTTGGATCATTTCCAGGTTGTGGGTGAAGACAATGCAGCAAATTTTGTGCAAATTTTGCACACAATAAGTCCTGAACTGCAAAGATTCTTGTATATCCAGGTTTCTTCTTGACAGAGTTTCTCGATACTCTAAAAACATATTTTCAATCATTTTTCTAATATTTTCAAATATTCTTTCCATCCCTACGTGGAGGTTTCTGGCCAGGGTTCAACTATCTATGTTTTTTTCTACAGTACTCCATTGCAAGCTTACCCCCACATTTCCGTTTCCATTTTTTCTGTTAGGAGACACTCAACACAATGTGGCCACTGAGCATGCTTAGTATTCATGGGACTCATGGTGCTGATGGGTTCCCCCTTATTTTTCCCCCAAATAATGTTTTTTCCTTCTGCAAACTTGGGAGTTCTCTCAAGCTGGCTGATGCTTCCATGTTTGTCAGTGGCCCCATAGTGGCTACATAGTAATCATAATTAAACACTTGAGTGTGCCATTAGGATATGTATGTGATAATGCAGTCTGTCCCTGCACCTTCACTGAAGTTATGTGGAGTTTTCTTGGCTTTGATTTCTGTTATATAAGTAAACAAGGGCCTGCTGGGAAGGGGGAAACATGCCACCTACTCCTGTATTGTCCACTAGATCTTATTTGCTTACATATGTTGTGAATGGGCCCCTGAAAAAGATGAAGTAATAGCTAGTTTTCAATGTATATGCATGGTGATTATGAAGGTATTGAATGAATTCAAAAATGCTGTACGCATATGAATTATTTTTCAAGGTCTTTTCCAGTGAGTAATCGTGAACAAATGCTAGTGACTAACATTTTCTTAACTTTTTTTAAACTCACCTTTCACAGGGGTAAAAGAATACTTTGAGTATGTTAAGCATGAAAGATCCAGAGATGTTGAACACATGGTTCGCAAGTACATTTCCATTGGCCCCCTACTGACAAAAATGGAGGGGCTTGTTGTGAATACAAATACTGGCAGGGCCCCAAGACTGGTTCATTATTATGCCTTTTGGGAAAAGAAAGTTTATCAGAGCCTGACAAACCTTGTCCTGAAGTAAGTCTGTTTTCATCCATTCTGTCCCCCTCTGTCTGGATTATTTCTCCCAGGAAGTGAATCTGATTTGTCTTTTCCCAATGCAGAAACTTGCAATCTTTCAATGCAGCAGTGACAGGGAATACTCCACTGTTTCAAGCAGAAACAATTTTATCTGCTCCTGAGATCATCCTCCAGCCAAATACTAGTGAAATCGAAAAAATGTGTGTGCACTGCATTCGAGATTGCGTGGAAGTCACCAAGGTGAGAATTATGGGGTCAGTTCTGATCCTACTAGGGCAGGAATGGGGTGTGTGTGTATTGCCTTGATTTACAATGTGGTAGTGCCTGTGTTGTTAGGAATATTACAAAAGATAAAGCCTGATGTGGATGTCACCAGCACTCTTTCAGTCCTGAGGGCTGCAGTGAGGTAGAAGAGACTTGGGGATCAGGATAGTGACAGAAAGAAAGACAGGGCATCAGAAATCCAGGAGTCTCTATGCAGAAAGGCCTCTAGGAGGAAGAAGAACAGAATCCAATATACTGAGAGAGTTGGTGGGGTCTAGGAGAAGTGGAGGAGAAGCAGACTAGGCAGTGAGAAGCTATGGCAACTTGACAAAGGATTTCTTTTCTTCCTCATCTTGCTGTGCTGCTATCTGTGATGCCACTGCAGCTAATTTCAAGGGCAGTGGCTCCTTCTTTTGCCACGGTTCAAAGCCCCAGACCCAGAAAGGCCTGATAATTACCTTTTGTCTCCTGTGTAGCTATTTGTTCGCTGGATGCACGGCACCTGCATTGATTGCCCACCGCAGCAAACTGTCGATAATGAGCCCATCGTCTTTAGCTTTTTTAGTGACATCTCCCAGAACCCTTTAATCATTGAACAGGCCATCCTTATTACTCAGAACATGCACAAGCTCTTGAGCACTCTCACGAAATACCTGAACCGGTGGAAGAGGTATCGCCCCCTATGGAAGCTTGACAAGGCCATAGTCATGGAGAAGTTTGCTGCCAGGAAGCCAGCTTGTGTGGTCTTTGACGAGAAGCTACAGTTCTATATGAAAGTAGCCCAAGAAGTGATGCAGCAGCCCATGATTAAAGATGAGCAGTGCCTCCGCCTTCTGCTTGGGCCTTTGGCTTTTACAGTGCAAGAAAATGCCAGAGGGTGGGTGAATTCCCTTGGGAAGCTGCTCAACGAATCAGCCAGAGAGGCACTTTACAGTCTCCAAGAAAGCATTGAGGTAAGAGATTCTTCAAGCAATCATCAGTTGTCTATAAAATGCATGCTTAAATCTACACAGTATGATGGGATGCATGAAGGAATGAAATGAAGTGTGTTTTTCACTTTGCAGAGATTATCCTATAACCTCAAGACAAGCCCCAGTACCTTGGGAGATCTCAAGTTTGTCCTGGGCACCATTGCTGAGATCAAAGATATGTCTCTAGAAGTGGAGCTCAAATACTTGGATATTCAGGAGAGATATCGTACCCTTGCAATGTACAATATTCCGGTAAGTGAAATTTTGTTGAACTCCGTGTAAGCTTCACTGTTTGTGCCACAGAATTGCAAAGCATCGACAGTCTAGAGTTCTCTTTCTTTCCTTACTGTAATGAACTAGGGTTTAGTAGCTTGCCCCACAATCACTTTGATTCATAAGCACCTCTGGTAAAGATTCACTCAGCTCACTTCTGCTCGTGGTTAGAGGGCCATCCTGGGATTTATTTATTTTTTCAACTAGCCAGTGGAGGAAAACTAGACTCAAGACCCAGAAATCCATTCCACACTGTGGTACAGAAGAGAAACTGGCCCATCTCCAGAAGCACAGGTTTATATTCCATGGGTTTGTAAGATCCAGCACGGACAAAGAAAACGAAATACAGGGAACCAGTGGAAAATGAGACAGGAAGATACAGGGCCTTTGAAATGCATAGGCCTGGAGTGGTAACTTCACTCTTTGTCAATGGCTTCCCAGGGAAAGTGCTAGGGTGCACACACTCAGATCTGGACATAAGACCAGAAGCCTTTGACACATCAGTTTATGTCTTTTTATGTAGACAACAGAGGAAGAACGGCAGCTAGTGGATAAGATAAAGCTCATGTGGGACACCCTTTTTGCTGATGCATCTGCAGTTGACCACAGCCTTGGGAGTATCAAAAAGACATTTACTGAGGTACTGGTGTTTTTACCTATACGTTAAGAAAAATGCATTTAGAAGAGGAAGAGCCAGAAGAAGATGACGTGTTTTAATATGGATTATATTTTTTTCTAGATCACAAAGGAACAGATTGGAAATTATAGTAAGGAAATTGATGATTTTTACCACAGATTCATTACTGAAGGTCCTGGTTCTGTAGGTGACAATCTTTATAAAGGTAAGCGAGCGTGTGCCAGAGCTCATATTAAAGGATCCTTGCATGTTGCACAGGATTCGAGCAAATATATTAGGCCATACACTCCGTTAACACTTGGCTGTGACCTTTGATGTTGAAATCCACTGTGAAACTGTAGATGAACATACCAGAACTTCCTTAGAACTGTTTGGTGGAGAGGAAATTTGGTATTAGTAGGAACACTGTTTTGCAGGGGAAACTATCTGTTGTTACTTCTAACTTACATTGAAGAACCACTGACCGATTTTCTTGATTTGATGTTTTGAGCCAGTATGGGTCATGTACCAAATGGAACAAAGCAGTTCATTTAGAGATTTCATACAGTTCCTATATGCTAAATACTTTTTCTTTGTACTCTTCAGGGTTGAACTTATGGTAATTTTTGAAAAGGAACTAGAGAGACATGAGAGAAATCGACAAGAGCTGGCAAATGCTGAAAAGCTGTTTGACCTTCCAATCACAATGTACCCTGATCTCATTAAAATCCAAAAGGAGATGAAGGGTCTAAGGCAGATCTATGACATCTATAAGATGCAACAGGCAAGTGGTTTTTGAAAAGAGATGTTTAGTCTCAGAGCTTGGAAGGTAGGAGTTGCAAGTAACTTAATTATTTGAAGGTAGGTAGTTGTTGTTTTTTTTGAGTGATGGGATCATGTAAAGAAGTCACATTTCAAACGTAACATACTAAGCGAAGTTGAAATTGCTTTATTGATTTATCAAGTAATGGTTTCTAGTAACTTTCAAAGGTTAGCTTCAACAAGTATTTTCAGAGGCCTTTTGAGAGGAATTTTTCAAGTGGTATATTCTCTTGTCAATTCGAAAAGTAAAGGAAATGGAAACCAAGGGAAAAGCAATGAACCCTGCTACCGGTAATTTAACAAGTTATCTTTTTGGCATCACGATGAATAATGACAACAGATTACTTTTCGAGCACTATAACTTTCTCAGCTTTGTTTAGTCATCAGAGAGAGAGATTTATCTGGGGAAATGTGATACCCTATGCTGGATACTATAAAATAAGATGTTTCTTATAAGTTATTTCCTCCTTGTTCTAGACTGCTAAAGAGGAATGGTCTCAGACTCTCTGGGTGAACCTCAACGTGCAAGTGTTGCAGGAAGGGATTGAAGGGTATCTGAAAAGCCTTCG
Source organism: Ctenosaura bakeri (assembly GCA_948474755.1). NCBI lineage: Eukaryota > Metazoa > Chordata > Lepidosauria > Squamata > Iguanidae > Ctenosaura > Ctenosaura bakeri. The sequence continues at coordinate 52,616 of CAOLHI010005423.1, forward strand.
CAAATTGCCCAAACATGTCCGAAGTGTGCCTGTTGCTTATCACTTGGAGATGAAGATGAAGGCCTTTAAAGATTCGATTCCTTTGCTGCTGGATTTGAAAAACGAGGCATTAAGAGAGAGGTTTGATTTCAGTTCATTTGTTTAGGGTTCTTTATACACGTTAAAACCAAACATCTGTACATGATACATTTTGTGTTAGATTGGTTAAATTGGTGATACAAAGGGCAGGCATTTTCTTGGTGCTGACCCCTCAGTTTAGAAACTCATTTCCTGCTGCCTTTAGGAGCTAATCTTTAACAAACAATCAGAAAACTTACTTGCTCACACTCACTTTTCCTAAGTATTGAATACACATGTCCATTCTCAATTACCTGAAATTGGGCTTAAATTCCTCAGTTTTTATAGTGTTGTTTTTGTATATTTGTATGTGCTTGTATCCAACCCATTTCTGAGGGAACTTAAAAGTTGGATATAAATATATTGAATCATTGAATATGCTTGTGCTTTGATTGCCATGGTGAGTACAGTGGACCCTCTGTATCTGTGGGGGTTCAGTTCCACGACCCCCTGCGAATAGAAAAAAATGCAAATGATTGGTCCTATATTATTAATTGGTAGCAATGTGTCTGCATTCATGTCGCTGCCATTTTATTCATAGGACATGACACTCTATGATTGCTTGAATTTGTAGATCCAGAGGTTGCATATATGGAGTTGTATATACATATACGCTTGACCTGCTGGGGTCTAAATAGTATAATTCAAATGCCATGGGGTACTCTTCAGATCTGAAGGTTCCTTCCAACACATACTCAGGGGTGGCATTCCACCTTAGCCATCTGTCTTTGAAATATAATTCCTTGCTCCTGTAAAAGAATTCTGTGTGTATAGGGGGCAGTGAGGACCTGTACATGCTTTCTCCATTCTTCCGTTTGCATTACTTTGGGAAACACAATGAATCTTGAACCAAATCACCTTACTGTTGCTCTGCCAATATCTTTCAGGCACTGGAAAGAATTGATGAATCGTACAGGTACGAGTTTTGATATGGCAACAGAAACATTCACTCTGGAGAATATGTTTGCCATGGAGCTGCACAAATACACTGATGTTATCAATGAGATTGTTGGTTGTGCTGTCAAAGAGCTTAGCATTGAAAAGGTCAGTTTCTCCTATGCAATTCCTCTGTTGCTAAGGCCCTTCTGGCAATAATTAGAGCAATTGCTTAGGAGCTTGTGAACATTTTAATTTTTTTTTTACAATCTTCTTTTAGGGAGTGAAAGAAATAGTAGACACCTGGGAGACAATGAAATTTACCGTGCAAAGGTACTTCAAAGGCACCCAGGAGCGAGGCTTCATTTTGGGAGCTGTAGATGACATAATTCAGATCTTGGATGACAACGCAGTCAATCTCCAAAGTATTTCTGGAAGCAGATATGTAGGACCTTTCCTGACGACTGTTCACAGCTGGGAAAAAACTCTGTCCTTAATTGGCGAAGTGATTGAGGTGGGAAAGTGAAAGGGGATCCATTTCAGGCATGGTGTTGTCGTCATTTGTAGTTTGCCTCTAGTGGATTTGATATTTCTTCCCTTTTCACAAGCAATGTTTGCTTTCCCTAGGTCTGGATGATCGTTCAGCGAAAATGGATGTACCTGGAAAGCATTTTTATTGGTGGAGACATAAGATCTCAACTGCCTGATGAAGCTAAAAAATTTGACAACATTGATAGGATATTTAAAAGGGCAAGTAAACACATGCTTATAGGAACACTGAAGCAAAGAATATTCATTGCACACGTGGCTTTAATACCCACCCATACATGCACATTCTTACATACTTCTGCTCTTAAAATTGTAATTCACTGGACCAACCATCAGTTTTTGCTTTGTTTCTGTGTTTCCTGTTACCTGCAGATTATGTCAGAAACCGTCAAAGAGCCAGTGATAAAGAAGTGCTGCGAAGCTCCAAATCGTCTTTCGGACCTACAGAACATAAGCAGTGGCCTGGAAAAGTGCCAGAAAAGCTTGAATGATTACCTGGATTCCAAGAGAAATGCTTTCCCCAGATTCTTCTTCATATCAGATGATGAGCTGCTCAGCATTCTCGGCAGCAGTGACCCCCTGTGTGTTCAGGAACACATGATCAAGGTAGATGATGGAATGATCCCAGCACCTGTTAAAAACCTCATATTCTGCCTCTGTGTTGTAGTGGATGCTTCCTACAATCAGGTTGCGATTCCTTCCCTGAGATAGGAGACAGGTACAATGTGGTTGCAGCCCATTGTTATTCAAAGGAGCAGCAAAATGATCCAGAATCTCTGGATGCGTCCTGCTTTAGGAGAAGAATCTTGTGTTTAAACACAGTAATTTATGTGTAGTGAAAAGGTCATCTGTGTATAGGTTATTCTCGGGCTGACAGGAGGAGCAATCCACTACGCCTGGGTTTTCATCCTCGTGCCAGCCTGACGCAGGAGGCGTCCTCCAGCTTGAATTCCAGAACCGTTAAACCGACTCCTGTCCCTCTCCCAGCAGTTTTTTGTTTCTCCTGGCGTGCAGTAAGACGTGTTTAAGTCCCTCTCCGGCGATATAGGAACAAATATAGATACCGGATTAGATTTAAGGTGCCTCAGAGAGAAGAGACTTAAAGGAGGAGAAATGCAACTGATAAAGCCTCTGCAGCAAAAACGGCCCTGACAGACGAAGCGTACCGTAGCACCAATGATTTGGGCTCGGACACTAATAAATAGAGTACCGTCCAGATGACCGTTGTATGACGGCTCTTGGACGTGGAAATCGGAGCAAGGGCGCAGAAAACAACTACGCAGCGACCAATGTGTGGCCACATTCAACTAGGTCTATGGCCACGTCAGTGGCATATGATTCCACATGCTCTTGGGAGGATGTGTGCAATGCAGCTGAGTGGAAAGAGGTTAATACATTCATAAACACTATAAGTTAGACAAGTATAAGTCAGCCCAGGCAGCTTTCGGCAGCCGGGTGCTACAAGCTGTGGTTTAGTTAAAAGTCTCACCCAGGGTAAGCTTGGGAAAGTCCCAGGCGTAGTGGATTGATCATCCTGTCAGCCCAAGAATGAAGAGTACTTGGTACTTACGTGAACGATCATTCTGGGATGACAGGAGGAGAATCCACACCCACCACTAGGATAAGGATTAGGAAGTATAGGTGGAATGTTAAGACTTTATAGGTACGCTGGAGAAGTGAACTGCCGGGAGAGGGACAGGAGTCGGTTTAACAGTTTTGGAATTCAAGCTGGAGGACGGCTCCTGCGTCAGGCTGGCACGAGGATCAAAACCCAGGTGTAGTGGATTGCTCCTCCTGTCATCCCAGAATGATCGTTCACGTAAGTACCAACTCTTCATTTCCTTTTGCTGTCTGGGTAAGGCAAGGGACGTGTGCTAGAAAAAAATGGACTTGTAGTCTAGATACGTCATGCCTTTCCCAGTTCTTTTCCTTCCCTTAGCTCAGATCAGATTGTTTTTGCTCATCCATTTCTGTTTCCACGTTTGAGGAAAAACAAAAATCTCTTTTTTAGAGGTGGATGAGATAACAGGTCTTCTCATGTTCCTTTTGAGAAAGTCTTGAATATGGAAAAAATCCTGCTTCTTAGGAAATTTACCATTTCCTGCCTTCTCTTCTGCTTGTGTTCCAGAACGGAACTTAACACTGTCCAAAGTTCCATTCTGAGTGTTTGTTTATTAATCTAAGCTTTCTACCCTTCTTGTCTATAAATTTAGGAATTCCATCCTTTTTGCGGTACGTCCAAATCCATAAGTGTGCATCTGCTAAACAGGGTTATGGGCCTGAATGGGTTTAAAGTGTATTTCTGCAGATGTTGGAGAAGACACCTGAATTTCACAATGGTGATGCAATTTGATCACACCCCTGCTTCAGATTGATCTCTTCTCGACATGTTTCAGATGTATGACAACATAGCCTCCTTGAAATTTCATGATGATGACAGTGGTATAAAGATAGCCACTGCTATGATATCAGCTGAAGGGGAAGTGATGGAGTTCCGGAAAGCTATTGCTGCTGAAGGCAGAGTGGAGAACTGGATGACTGCCGTGCTTGCTGAAATGAGAAGGACCAACAGACTTATTACAAAAGAAGCCATCTTTCGCTACTGTGAGGACAGAAGCAGGTGAGATAATCGGATCCAGCACATCAGGTTGAAAGTAAATTGAGTTCAGTGTTAGTTAATGGGATATGGCCACATCAGCATCCTCCTACCTGTTTGCACTAAAAGTGGTGGCAATGTCAAAAGCCAGCATGTGCTATTCAGTCTGCAGGCCTCATGAACAGTGCCAAATCATATCTAGTAGTTAAAAATATGCTTTCTGCACTCTGGCTTAGTACTATATTGCTGATTTAGGAACATGGCATTGTCCGTCTCTTTGATGCCAGGGCCTGAACTTGGGACCTTCTGTATCGTGATGGGGACCAGACCTAAAGACATTGCCCAGTCCCAGAAGCATCCAGGTTCTTGAAAGTGTGCAAGACATTGCTTTTTTTCTTTCACATTAATTGTGTAGTCTCACATTTATATAGTTCTAAATTTATCTGTTTGCTCCAAAGAAGCAAGTAGAGCTATCTGAATTTTGAGACATCATACATTCTGTTACTTTCTGCTGTTCCATCAGAGAAGTTCTGCTTTTTCCTTAGAGTTGACTGGATGTTGATGTACCAAGGCATGATGGTGCTGGCTGCCAATCAGGTGTGGTGGACCTGGGAGGTGGAAGATGTCTTTCGGAAAGTGAAGATGGGTGATAAACAGTCAATGAAAAACTATGCCAAGAAGATGCACCAGCAAATTGACTCACTAGTAACGCGGATCACCAAGCCACTTAGTAAAAATGACAGGAAGAAATACAACACAGTTCTCATCATCGATGTCCATGCAAGGGATATAGTTGATACGTTTGTCAGAGACAGGTAACTGCAGGCTCTACAACAGGGATAGGAATCATGCGGCCCTCTAGATGTTGAATCCAAGTTCCAGTACTCCTTCCAATCCAGCATTGTGAAGAATGCTAGAAGTTGCTGTTTGACAACGTCTGGAGGACTGCATCATTCTTGCCTCTTCTCTAGAAGAAGGACAAATGAATATAATTGTCATAATACAGGACCAACCTTGCTGTTGTGGAAACAGATGGTGTGCTCATAGTCCTACCGATCTCAATTTTAATATAAGAATATTGAAATCAGTACTTGTGACTTGTGTCTTCTGTGTTTCCTTCCTCAGTTTTCCTTTTGCTTTCTATTTGTGTTTACGCCACCTCTCTTGATGCATAGATGACCAGTCTGCTGATGTGTGTTATATGAATATCTAGAACTTCTCTTTGTCTCTCTTTCTCTCCGTTCCTCCCTCTAGCATCATGGAAGCTCGTGAATTTGAGTGGGAGAGCCAGCTGCGTTTTTATTGGGATCGAGAACCCGATGAACTTAATGTGCGACAGTGCACTGGCACCTTCTCTTATGGTTATGAATACATGGGTTTAAATGGACGGCTGGTCATCACACCACTCACCGACCGGATATATCTGACACTCACACAGGTGAATCAGAAAGATTAATTGTTGTTAGCTCCAGATACACAGCACACACAAAATATCTTTATTGCCTATATACAACTCCTGTTTCCCTGAGTGAATACCTTAACACTAAATTAAGAATCTATCTGTGCTAGCATAGAGATACCATTGTTCAGGGCCTTGTTCTGTTCCTGTCCTGTCTTAAGGAAAACTGAAAGATGTTTGAAAGAAAAGTGGCTGCTCAAAATTGCATACACTCATTATAGCTGGTAGAGAAAGAACCATTCATGAATGGGTTAACTCCTGTCACCACCTAAGGCAAGATATTGAGTGAACTGAACTAGGGTACAATCCCATTCTTTCCCAGCTCAAGCTTTTGTTACTGTTTACTGCAAGCTGGGTGCTGCCACACAACACTGAAAGTCTTGTGTTTCTCCAGCCCAGGCTATAATCTCTGCTTAGTAGCATCACTTTTCTGTTTTATTTTTCCAAAAAGGCCTTGTCCATGTATCTGGGAGGAGCTCCTGCAGGCCCAGCAGGAACCGGGAAGACTGAGACGACCAAAGATCTTGCTAAAGCATTGGGTTTGCTTTGTGTAGTCACCAACTGTGGAGAAGGCATGGACTTCAAGGTAGGAATATCAGCTTAGTGTTCTGCTGCTGCAGAATAGTATAGTATAGTATAGTATAGTATAGTATAGTATAGTATAAATATAGTATAGCACAGAATAGCATAGAATAGCATAGAATAGCATGGAAGTGATACTCATTTCAGTGCTTTGTCCTCTTTTCTCTTCTAGGCTGTAGGTAAAATTTTCTCTGGCCTAGCCCAGTGTGGAGCTTGGGGTTGCTTTGATGAATTTAATCGGATTGATGCTTCTGTGCTTTCGGTCATCTCCTCACAGATTCAGACAATTCGAAATGCTCTGATGAACCAACTGAAGACATTTCAGGTAAATGAGAGAAAAACGATTTTGTACATGGAGGGTTGGATTTGGATGTAGACGTTTACCTGCCTGTGTGCCTGTAAGTTGGGGCAAAGGGAATCGAGCGAGAGCATTTTTTTTCTCTTCCGTTATGCGTCTGCCGGAACTTTACTTGGGTTGATGTTTCAGTTTGAAGGGCAAGAAATTTCTCTGGATCCTCGAATGGGAATTTTCATCACTATGAATCCTGGATATGCAGGCCGTACTGAACTTCCTGAATCTGTAAAGGCTCTTTTCAGGCCTGTGGTTGTAATTGTGCCAGACCTCCAGCAAATCTGTGAAATCATGCTGTTTTCTGAAGGGTTTCTCATGGCAAAGGTAGGTTGATGCCTTCACAAAGCACTGGTGCACATACTGTTAGTTGGTGGTGTGAACTCTTTCTTCTGGAAAGCCATGTGTTTGAAGTAATGTGAAGTGGAAATGTTCTGTTGAAGCTATAGTGGTTCATTCAAACATGTGGGTCCCATTATAATTTACCACGTGTAGATGTGAATAAGCATGAGTGAATGTGGCAAACTGGGGTTTTTAAAAGAATAATATGTCTGTATTCGTATTCCTTTTTGTCCTTCAGACTTTGGCCAAGAAGATGACAGTGCTGTACAAACTGGCAAGAGAACAGCTTTCTAAACAGCATCACTATGATTTTGGGCTTCGAGCTCTGAAGTCAGTACTTGTGATGGCTGGAGAACTGAAGAGAGGCTCAGCAGATCTCAATGAGGTAATCTTTGTTGCAGTAGGGAAATTTTTGGTTTGTTTATTTTCTGTATCCCAAGTTAGAGTCAGGGTTTGCTTGGTGAGTTCCTTGGCTAGTGGTATACTAGATAAAAAGGTTAGCAGTTTTAAAATAGTTTATCTGAAATTAAGGGAATGTGGTATTAATTTATCAGCCTTATTATTTATCGAATTTATTAATGTCTCGCCTAGATTTCAAGCTGCTGGACATATATGTCACTATCATAAATATTTATTTTTCTACTGTTGCAACACAGCTGGAATTTCATGTGATACTTCGTGCATTTGGATGGCATATACTTGCCTTATTGGGCACCTTTCACTGAAGGGCACTGATAGTGCAAAGTGAAAGCTATAATGAAAAATCCAGTTGTTCTGGGCAAGAAAAAGGTTCTGCTTAGAAACAAATGTCCTAAAAGTTCAAGTGTTGAAATGGATTTTGTAAGACTTCTGTATTATTGACCCTGATGTCATTTGTTAAAGAATAGGAATAAAGTGTGTATTCTTTTTGCAGCTTTTTCCACCATCCATGTTCTTCTCTCACATGAAAGGGACAGACATGAATCTGGGCTAGACATCTATAGACAGGAGAAGTAAAATTTGGTGGAGTCGCTTTGACCCCGGCACCTTATATGTATGTGTGTGTGTGTGTTTAGCTGCCCCAGTTATTCCAATAGGAGTAGAATAAACTGGAAATGTAAAGAGTACTCACAAAGAGTAAAATGTCTGTACTTGCAAAGAGTAAAAACATTATTTTTTCATCAAATTATGGAGTACCCCCGAAATATCACATGGCAATTCACACTGGAATAGATAATTATTAACCTTGTCAAATAGGCCTGTCGAAAGGCATGGCAATTTCATTTAGTTTCAGTTTCAGTCCTCCAGTTGCTGCAGGTAGGTGGGCTTCATCCACTAGAAATTTGACGACCTGATGGCAAGGGAAGTATATACTGTAAGTATCATTCAGCTGAGGCTGCTGAATTTAAAGGTATGGGAGTTGCTCAGGAAAGTCAATTTACTTGGTAAAAATATTAACTGTGTGTTTTAACAACCTCTCACGCATTTAGGATGTAGTCCTGATGAGAGCTCTGCGCGACATGAATCTTCCCAAATTTGTTTTTGAAGATGTTCCTCTTTTTCTCGGCCTGATCTCTGACCTGTTTCCTGGATTAGACTGCCCTCGAGTTCGGTATCCTAAATTTAATGATGCTGTTGAGCAGGTGCTGGCTGAAGGAGGCTATATTGTTCTACCAGTTCAGGTACTGAAAAGCCTATTTAAAAACAGGATGTAAGTCTGAAGTTGAAAAAAGTTCCTGTTTTAAAAAATCCTGTTTTAAAAAACCCTTGGCTGTGTGGGTTCTATGGTACCTACATCCTTCAGCTGCTCTGAATGGGAAAATGCAGTACACACTAGCAAAATGTAGTACTTTTCTGCCTCCAGGCCATAGTACTGAATTTTTTAGAGGATTCCAAGTTACAAATTTCACAATAATCTGATGCATCTATTTGGTGCTACAAAGATCAGCAGGGAACATCTTGGAATTTAAATCCCACTGAATTGTGTTTTCTTGATTTATACCCTTGGAAAATTTGTCAGGTGGATAAAGTCGTCCAAATGTATGAAACCATGTTAACTCGTCATACCACAATGATCGTCGGCCCAACTGGAGGTGGCAAGTCTGTGGTCATCAATACGTTGTGTCAGGCTCAGACAAAGTGAGTAACGATCAGGAAGGTGTACAGTTTCATTATTTGTTCTGCCATTATGCTAGAATTGCTTTACAGGAGCAGGAGAATAAGAAGTTTCTGCTCCTGGTTGGTCTCACAGTGTGTTTGGCTGTGTTGACAAATTTCATGGAAAAATAATGCTCCTAGTTATGATGGGTATATGGAATCTCCATGCTCAGAAATAGCATGTCACAGAATGTAATTTGCTGGGAGCACATTTGGGAGGTCTGTTGTTTTTGAGCTCTGTCTGAGTGCTCCAGAGGTACCTGGTTTCTTGCTGTGGGAAGCATTCAGCTGTTTTAAACCAAAATGTTTTACATTTTACTGTTTTTCTTCTTCTTTGTCATTCATTTAGACTAGGATTGCTGACTAAGCTTTATACACTGAACCCCAAAGCCATGAGTGTCATTGAACTGTATGGTATCCTGGACCCCACCACACGTGATTGGACAGATGGTGTTTTATCCAACATATTCAGGGAGATCAATAAACCTACTGACAAAAAGGAGAGGAGGTAATTTCTTTAAGAGTAAAGCCACTGCTTTTTGTTCAGGTTGAAGCAGAATATGTGGGGTATATTTTGTGATAGGATTGTGCAGTGTGTGGTCTGATGAACAGCCCCCATGGTTCAGAGTCACTCTGTGGTCACTGCCCCCTGACCAAAAGTGGCTGTGGCTGTAAGGGTCAGAAAGGTTGTATGCTCCTGCCCTGTGGATTCTGTGAAATGTCATAATTATGAAATAAGCAAATTATTAGTTCTTGCTTTGTAAAACTTGTGGATGAGGTAAGGGAGTTAGAGCTGGGTCTCTCCAGTGTGTTGTGGTAGGCTCTTCAACCTAAAAAATGCGTGAAAACCAGTTGATTGGATCTTACCTTCCGTGTTCTTATTGATAGTTTCCTGTTCATGCTAATCTTCATTCAATCCACTGAAACTCTAGAGAGCAAACTGAATTACACTAGAATGGCTTTGGGGACTTGTTATTTTTAAGTGCTTTTTCTCTAATTGATGCGTATACAGGTATATCTTATTTGATGGAGATGTGGATGCTCTCTGGGTAGAAAACATGAATTCTGTGATGGATGATAACAAGCTATTGACTCTGGCAAATGGGGAACGAATCAGACTTCAGGCCCATTGTGCCCTTTTATTTGAGGTAAGGAAGTTTCAGATGACATGTTCAAGGAAGCTGTGCAGATACTGAGGATGAGGGTTTTCATTAAATGTTACAGCCTCATGCCTTCTGGGGTTTGGGACTAGTGTTGTCTCATTTGTCTCCTATTTATTTCATTTCATATTTATCCTCAAATCCTGCTGTTCCTCTGTGCTTTTCCTCAGAGTGGCTAAGCAGCAAAGGGACCTTGGGGGTGCAGACTAACACCCTTGAGCCTAGCTCAGGGGCCATTTGGCTTGCCTCACTCAGTCACAAAGATGCACAAACTGGTCCTGGGTTTGTGACTGATAATAAATTGATGGGCAAATTGGGAAAGGGATGGGTCTGTTGGAGTGAGCTCAAGTTAACCCTAACCCCCCAGAAACACTGCAAGAAAGCAGTTTATGAATGGTGTGAATTACTGATAAACATCAAAGCAAGATAACATTTAGAAAGGGTAGTCTGAAGTTAAAATGCATTTTGAAATCCAGGAAAGCAGTAAGAACATAAAGTGTACACTGGAACAATGTGGGAATAGACATTTTTAACTGCCTTCTGTGAATTTCCTCATTGTCTTTTATTGCAAAGTTCGTCAGTACTTGGAACTGCTAATCAGTAGCACAGGACTACTTGTAAATGTTCTTTAACTTTCCTTTCTAGGTTGGAGATTTACAATATGCCTCACCTGCAACAGTATCACGCTGTGGGATGGTCTTTGTGGACCCAAAGAATTTGAGATACAGACCTTATTGGGAAAAATGGTCAAGCCAAAGGAACAAGGTACAAATAAAAAAGTCTGCTTAGAAAGATTGTGGAATGTTTGTTGAAAATCAGTGCAAGTGTGTGTCCAGATAGGCAGGTTTTTTTTGTGTGAGTTCAGCTGGAAGAAATATAGATGTTTGTACAGTTGATTCTATTAGCATTTCAATTCACCTTTTTGTCTTCCTCAAAGCAAAGCTAAACAATGTGGATAGTACAGAACTGCTTGGTATTTAATTTCCATCATGTCCTCTGAAATGATAGTTGCCATTTGATTAGAGCCCTCTTACTTGATTAGTCATGTGTGAATTATTCCGTTGCTTAAATTTACATAGATTTGCATTTGAACTGTAGTCTTTCTGAAAAAGAGGCATTTTGTTTGTAGAAGATGCATGTTTTTAGGTGATACATGTGTTAGTTTTTGTGTGTTTTGTCACAAAAGGGGCTATCTTAGCAAAAACATTCCTTCGTATGTCACAAGGGAAAGAAGAATGCTTCTTCTAAGAAGGTGCCTGCCATTGACTGTATTTATATTGCCAATTGTGAAAAAAAAGGGCAGAGAAAGCACTGCATAGAAATGGTGAGAGATAATGCAGATGGATACTTCAAAATGGTTTTATTTTGTTTTTGTTAGCAAGAACAACAACTGTTAGATAGGCTCTTTGAGAAGTACGTACCACTCCTGATTGACATGATTATAGAAGGAATTGTTGATGGGCGGCAAGGGGAGAAACTGAAGACTATAGTCCCACAAACAGACCTAAATATGGTAAGAAATTCTGGCTTTGTGGATTAACAAAGCCATTACAAAGGCCACACCTCAAACATTAAGTAACTTGGGAGATGTCTTAGAGCTTAGATATACGGCCAAAGAGGGTTTACTGTTTGGGAATATCTGGGTTGTAATAACGTATGGGTCATGCTGGACTGGAGTCAGCTATGAGAAGAGATTCCAAGACATGGCCTGACATAGAAAAAATCTCCTTCAGACTTTGGTCAGTAATAAGGAATAGCCCAGCTCAGTTTAGGAGAGGGATGGAGAACATATCACTATCTACAGTTCCTATAAACCCAAGCCAGCATGTGGTCATGGATGATCAGAACTGCTGTTGAATTGCAGTTGAACGATATCTGGAGAGCCACTGCCGTGTTGGGCAAGTGTGTTGTAAGAATCCCTGCATACGGTTTCTAATTATTACAGCTAAAAATTAGAGCTATCATTTGTTTAATGAAATCTGAAGTGACTAAATGTATTCGGGGGAGGACTGAAGATTTTTCCAAATATTATCATTATTGCTTTGTGACTTCCTGTGCCAGGTGATACAGTTGAGTAAGATGCTGGACGCCCTCATAGAGACGGAAATAGAAGACCCTGATGTGCTAGAATGCTACTTCCTGGAAGCTTTATATTCTTCCTTAGGAGCAAGCCTCCTGGAAGCTGGAAGATCAAAATTTGATGACTTCATTAAACGCCTTTCCTCTATGTCAACTGTTAATGATGAAATGACTCTGGCTAAACCAGGAGAGCTACCAGGTGGGATATGGTTGGTCTTCTGTGGCACTTTTTTCCCTGACAGGAACTTTATCCACATTTAGAGTTAAGGACAAATATTGCATAGTGACAGAACAGTGGATGAGGGGGTGTTTTAGCCTTTTTCTTCCAGACCTACAAGAAATGGGCAGGGACCATATCTCTTGGTGCTGAAACCTAAAGCTTTCTGATAATAATGCAAAGTATGTAAAACGAATCCTCAAAACATGATGCTTTTCAACGTCCTGTCCCCTTATATTGGTGGCATATATTTCCAGTAAGCTCAAATGGCTAATTTAACCTATTTGCATATTTCTTTTCTTTTCTTTCTTTTTAAAAAATTATCCTTTTGGAAAAGTTTACAGTAATTTCTGTCATCTATAGTGCTTAGAGTCACAGCAGTACCTCTCCCTAATTATTAGCATATTTCTGATACATCATGATTTCACTGTCTTTCAGGCCAGCTTCCGACTTTATATGACTTTCACTTTGAGGGGCAGCTGAAGAGGTGGATGCCTTGGAGTAAATTGGTCCCTGAATATGTTCACTCACCTGAAGTGAAATTTATTGACATTCTAGGTAAGTGTGAATTAAGCTTGGCATAATTTAGTTGGAGTAATTAATCAAAGCTTGCAAACCTATACATGCAGTCTGAAACATGATATGTTTTAAACCTGCTAGATAAGATAGGTGCTGTCTGGGTCAGAAGATGGTTTTAGTTAGTGTTACCTTGGCAAAAAATCATAGCACTGTTAAAATTTAAATCCTGACTCTGTGTTCTTCACTGAACTCTACCAAACTGTTGGTTTATGAATTCTTCTGGAGTTGAGGTGGGACTCCTTGCATGGGCCAAGACCATTGAAATTAGCTTTGTTTATTTGTCATATGAAAGGGGTACTCCAAAGAGTTGGTCGTTTAGGAGCTACATGGTTTTATTTTATTTTCTCTCAAAGGCACAAGGGAGTTTGAAGCTACAGGCATCCTAATTTCAGGGCACATTTGAACAAACAGGGCCTGTATACATGCAACTAGTAAGAACAGTTATGTGCTCTGTTCCTTTCTGGAGGAAGACCACACAAGCCTGAGCCTTGCGTAGGAAGTATTTCCAAAGTAAATATGATCCAATGTGCTTAGTTAAAATCCTACTGCTGTCCTGATTTATGCATTGTGCCTAAAGTCTGTCTGTTGCATTCCAAATTAATGTCTCCTCTCTTTAGTTCCTACAGTGGACACAACCCGCACAACCTGGCTACTAGAAAAAATGGTAAAAATCAAGCACCCTGTTGTTCTGGTTGGAGAATCAGGGACATCAAAGACAGCAACAACACAGAACTTTCTCAGAAAACTAAGTCCAGACACAAATGTAAGGCTCTAGAAGCTATATAATAAGTCTGTGCCATTATTTGTTCACCTGTTATTTTCTGTGCTAGTGCTGATCTTTCTTATCCTACTATAGTCTGAATGACTTCAGGTCTCCATAGAACAACCATATTTTATAAGGAGTGATGGGCTCATTTTAGAGCTCGATGAATAGAAGGTGGTTTGCGTATCTTTGTATGTGTGTATATCTATAAGAAATAGATCTGAGACTGATTATTTACTACATACTACGTCCAAATCTCCAAAACTTCTTAGTAACACACATTCTTTTTTTAAGTTTTGGATGCTATTTAAGGCATGCACAGTTCTTAATAGGAGCCTTCACTTTGGAACTGGCCATTTTTTCATCTTCTATTTCCAGGTGTTGCTGATCATTAACTTCTCCTCTCGTACTACTTCCATGGATATTCAAAGGAATTTAGAAGCAAATGTGGAGAAACGGACCAAAGAGACCTATGGGCCCCCAATGGGAAAGCGTCTCCTTGTATTTATGGATGATATGAATATGCCCAGGGTGAGCATGTAGAATTATTCAAGAGAATGCCAAGAAACATTAGAATATTTTTTAGTGGAGCAGTAGTGGAGCTGACATGGATAGGACAGGGAATACTGAGTCAGACCAAGATTCTTTTATCCAGCCTTCCATTTCCAACATAACTCACAGGAAGGACATGTTGTTATAGCAGTGCCCTGTTTGTCACAAACATCAAGCAAAGAGAGAGACAGCTTTTAATCTTTGAGGTTTCATTCATCCTGTAATGGCTATACCCACTGATAGATTTATCTTCTATTGTGTTGGTCTAATTCCTTTATTTAAAAAAAGCCATCTAAACTTGCAGCCACCACCTTTTAGACATAAGATGGAGATTTATTATGAACTGCCATCAAGTCCACTTCGACTTATGGTGACTTTATGAATGAGAGACATCTGAGTCACCCTGTCATTGACAGCCCTTCTCAGGTTTGCAAACTCAGGACTCTGGCTTCCTCGATTGAGTCTATCCACCTGTAATATGGTCTTGCCATTTTGATTTCCTTGTTTTCCAAAGGTTGACGAGTATGGAACTCAGCAGCCTATTGCATTGCTCAAGTTACTTTTAGAGAAAGGCGCCTTGTATGACCGCGGCAAGGAGATGAACTGCAAATACCTCCGGGATCTTGGCTTTGTGGCTGCCATGGGCAAAGCTGGAGGCGGCCGTAATGAAGTTGATCCTCGGTTCATCTCACTCTTCAGTGTTTTCAATGTTCCTTTTCCTTCAGAGGTGTCTCTGCACCTGATTTATGCTTCCATTTTAAAAGGCCATACACTGGTAATCCAAATTATTTATATAGAAAAATATTGATTATTATTTGATAGATCTGTACAGAATTTAAATACTTGTTAAAAATTCAGCCACAAGGCTACACTTACACACTGGCATTTGTTATTGATAGGAATCTCTTTTCTTAAGATTAGGTGCATGGTTTTATTGTTAATGAGGACAACTGTCAGAAAGTAACCGATGGTTGTCAAAGGCTGCTGTTTGAACTGTTGGTGCTGTATTAGCAGTCCATGGACAGA
This sequence comes from Ctenosaura bakeri, assembly GCA_948474755.1. Lineage (NCBI taxonomy): Eukaryota > Metazoa > Chordata > Lepidosauria > Squamata > Iguanidae > Ctenosaura > Ctenosaura bakeri. The sequence continues at coordinate 67,998 of CAOLHI010005423.1, forward strand.
GAAGGATAGTGGCTTGGTAACTCCATCTGACCTTCCAGTATATAGACCCTAAGTCCCAAATTCTGTCTACTGTTACTGTGTGTTTCAGTGTCATTCTCCCATGGGATCTGAGTTATAAATAAAGGATTTAGTGCCCCCTGTCTTTGCCAGAAGAACTATAACAGACACTTTCACAGATCTGATATTGTGTCTCAGCTGAACACTCTTATTTTATCTGTGGTTGAGATGAAGTATAAGAGTAGTTCTGCCAAAGAGACACTGGAAGGGTGGGGTTTAAGAAGTGTCAGCTCATATAACAGTAAATCAGTAGTTCCTTTCCCCCTTCTCCTACAAACATTGATTGAAACTCTAATGAATTGAACAGGTATCCGTTAGCAACATTGACTTTACTTTACCAGTGGATGTTTTCGGAACATTTCTCAAGAAGATTGCATTAAAGATAACTCTCAGTGAAACAGAGGAGTCATCAGTGAGCATGTTAGCAGTTGTCAATAAATATCTGTGTGTGTAGAGGGGGCTTCAAGGGAAAAATGAATGCACATCTTGTTTAGGATTGTCATGGAGATGTCACAAACACAAATAAACTTCAAGGACAAATCTTTTCCACAATTGCCTTTTGAAAAGATTTCTCCCCTGCACCCATCTTGTGTTTGCAGACGTTTAATGAATCTATATCTGCAATTGCCGACAAGATGACAACTTGTACATTGGCACTTTATCAAATGATAGTCCGTGACTTACCTCCAACTCCTTCTAAATTCCATTACATTTTTAACTTGCGAGACCTGTCCAGGGTTTACAATGGACTTGTTCAAACAACTCCAGAACGGTGAGTTTGTTACACCCAATTTGGGATGCTACCAGATGAGGCTTTTATGATGCAGTCACACTGCCCCCATACTTGGAATTTGATGGTTGGCCCAGACTACTTTCTTTTCAGTTTATAGCCCTCCTGTATTTTCCTGTCAACAGTTCTCTCTTTTTTCTTACCAGAAAAATATCTGTTACAGAAAAAAAGAGATGAAACTTGTATATAGTGCTTTTTGACTATTATCAGTAGGAACCATCTATCTGGGAGCAGCTGTTATTGAGGGTGGTGGGGTGGGGGGCTGATTGGTTATGAATTCTGCATTTGCAAAGGCAAGTCCAGTGAATCTCATTGGTTGTATTTGCTGATTTGACCCAGTTTTTTGTTCTAACTTAGGTTCCAGACAGTGAGCCCGATGGTGAGAGTATGGAGGAATGAGTGCCTGCGAGTTTTTCATGACAGGCTGATTAATGAAGTAGACAAAGCACTGGTTGGTCCTTGCGTTTTACTGCTTTCTTTAATTAATTTGTATTGATTCAAACATGAATAGGAAACAGGATACACACAGTTTCAGACTGGCTTGATTTTCAGACTGGGAGTCTTGTTACCAATTTCTAAATTCACATCACACCCAGGCAAGTCCCTAGGCTAATCTCATGGCATGATTTGTTCTAAAGCAGTTCCACATATTCATATGATCTTGTTAGCTTCTCAGATAATTGTTACATGAATTCTTCAGATCTTTGTTCCTATGATTAGTCAACTTAGCATGGTGTCCTTTTGAGGCAGGATTGGCTGTAAGTGAGGAATTTAACTTGTATTTGTTTATATTTTCTATCTTTTAAAAATATACTGTAAAGGTCCAAGGGCATATACAGGCTTTGATTGAAGATAATTTCAAAGATGACCTAGAACATGCTATGAGGGATCCAATTCTTTTTGGAGATTTTAGAATGGCCCTAAATGAAGGTGAACCTCGTGTTTATGAAGACATCCAGGACTATGATGCAGCCAAAGCACTATTTCAGGTATATAACTTAAACTCAGGGAAGGAAGTTTTTTTTTATCATAGATTATAGAATTACTTTATGTTCTCTTTTTCTCTGGTTTAACCTGTAACTCACTGCTCCAGAATCAGTCAGGATTGTTGTCATATCTGTAGATTTCCTTCAGGGAGATGCTCCCATACAACTACTTGGTCACCATCCTTCACTTGCATCTACCACTGTAGGCTAAATGTCACAGCCAGGACTGACAATTCTTTTGGAAGGGCAGTTCTTTGGCTTCTTAGCTTTCACCCAGGTTTGGCAAATGGACTTGTTACTCTCATTGTAGGTAAGACTGCACAGAGAGATTATGTAGAATTAAAATAGACTGCTTCTGATGAAGTAGACTTAAGTCTACAGAAGGTTATGCTACCAACTTTCTTCTCTCAGTTAGTCTCAAAGGTGCATCAAGATTCCTTTGCATAAAACAGACTGCTCACTTCTCACTGTAGTTCTTCAGCTTGTAATCTTTGCAGTCACACAATCTGTTTGTTTCCCTCCCACTCTATTTATAACTAAGGTGTCAGTTGGAATAGTGTGTTCCAAATGGGTGGAATGGGACAGTTGTGAAAACTTTAGCTTGTTTCCAGAGATTCCTTGAGTGGAGGTCTGCATAGGTACAGAGCCTACCTGTGCAAAGTGAGATCTTAAAATGCTGACATTCCTTTTGTTCACCCTCTCCAATATGTTTTTCACCTGCTTCTTCACATTCTTGACAAATTGCTTCTTCAAGCCGTCTCTCCTGTGCTTTTCTCTTGTAGGAGATTCTTGAAGAATACAATGAGATTAATACTAAAATGAACCTGGTACTGTTTGATGATGCCTTGGAGCATTTAACCCGTGTTCATCGTATCATAAGGATGGACCGTGGTCATGCTTTGCTTGTAGGTGTTGGGGGCTCTGGGAAGCAGTCCTTGGCAAGATTGGCAGCTTATACAGCAGGATGCGAGGTCAGCAAGTTTAGCTAACCTTTCTTTATTCTTTTATGAATTAATTCAGATTATTGCCCCTCCATGTTCAAGACAGTTTAGTGTAAATAATATTAAATAAAAAGCTGTTTCAAAAGGGAGGGCAAATAATCAGCCACTAACTTGTGTAAACAAGATGTGCTTATGTTACTCCTGGTATAAACTGGGGCTCAGACTTTATCAGACCTGAACAAGAAGGGAATTCCAGCCTGGAGAGGCACCCTGATCACCATTCTGTGAATCAGAGGCACAGATGAAAAGAGTACAAATAAGTTTGCACTTCATTTTTAGGTTTTTGAAATTGTTCTGAGCAGAGGATATAATGAAAACAATTTCCGAGAAGACCTCAAGACTTTGTATACGAAACTTGGTATTGAGAATAAGATAATGATATTCCTGTTCACTGATGCGCATGTGGCAGAGGAGGGGTTCTTGGAGCTCATCAACAACATGCTAACATCAGGTAATGTGTGTCAGTTGTCCACTCCGTTAAAACTGAGAGTTAGAAAGGGTGTCATAGGCTTATCTGGTGCAGTTCCCTGTTTGGTTCAGGAAAATCCACACTGAAAAAGAACCCGTACTGCTGGCAATTTGTGTGAGCTGAGAAACTAAGCAATTATCAAGCCCCATTCTCATGGTTGTGGGCATAACACGTGTCACAAGAGGAATCGTCATGCATATCTGACATTCTGCAGGGAGAGGAAGTTCCCCAGGAACATCTTTACAGGGGAATCAACAGAAGCATTGCTGCTGCTATTACCTATTTGGGCTCTACTAGTAGGACTTCTTTACTGGAAACGACTACCTCCTTCCATACTCAGGCCCGTGAATACTCAGTCAGCATCTTCATACTCAGTCAGCATCTTCTGCCAGGAAGTGCCGCATACCCCAGCTGTAGCAGTTGAGGAAGCTGAGGGATATAAATGGCTGACTTCTTCGTCACCATTACATCTGCAAAAAACTGGCCAATGGAACTGTTTCAAGTAGTCAGGGATCTTTCACATACATGGCCCGCAGAAGGGGAATCCAGATCACTGCAGAAGAGTAGGGGACCATATTAATGCCCCCCCATGATACCTTGGAAGGCAGCATCACTCTGCCACACCCACTTCCTAAAAAACCCCACATTTTGCCCACAAATACCCTCCAGGGGACCAGGCAGCATATGGAGCACCAAGGATACAAGAATGGCCCTGGAGGGCACACTTTACTCACCCCAAGATACCTGTTTAAGAAAGATTTGTTTCTTTGGATATTGTCTGCTGCTTACTACAGAGTAGAATGCCAAAGCCATAACTAGACAAGTTTTCCCCCTTGTCTTTCTGACTTGGCTTTACAGGCATGGTTCCAGCCCTTTTCCCAGATGATGAGAGAGATGGTATTGTAAGTCAGATCACAGATGAAGCAATGAAAGCTGGAATTGCACCAGCTAAAGAAAGTGTCTGGCAGTACTTTGTAAACAAGAGTGCCAACAACCTCCACATTGTCCTTGGGATGTCCCCAGTTGGTGAGACGTTGAGAACACGCTGTCGAAATTTTCCAGGTACCAAACAGTTCTGTATTTTAACAGGTAACCCCCTCTCTGTCCCAGGAATGTAGAAATAGGAAAATGATAAGTGGGTATACCAGTGGTTCTATATCAGTCTTGCACTGTGAAACCATTTTTACCTTTTTTAAATCTTGTTACTTACTTTCACATATTGTCCACTTTATAGGTCTTGTCAACAACACTGGAATTGATTGGTTCTTGCCCTGGCCATCTCAGGCTCTCTATGCAGTTGCTAAGTTCTTTTTAGGTATGTAAGTGACGTATTCTTGAAGCAGGGGTCTAATTGCAGTCTGTGGGTTGCACAGTGTGAGTTTTGGGGTGTACATATAACTTTCAAAATACTTTCAACATTTAAACAAGATTAGTTCCATGTAGTTTTTCCTGTTATATTTTTTGTTTGTTTTGTTTGTTTTGAGCTAAAGCCTAGTATATCAAAAGAGGTACCAGTTTTCCAGATATCCGCCCCAATCTGAATAGAATCTGAAATTTCCCTTCAGAATTCTGTGTGCGTGTTTGTGTGGGTGCGTGTACATAGCCATGAGTGTTACCTAACCTGCAATCTCGTCAGACAGGCATTGTGTTGCTGAAAATGTGCTCTACTCTGTTGTGTTTCTCCATCAAAATCTTGAATGTGAGATACCATTCAACAGGCCTTCAGTGCTTTGGTTTTCCCCCCACTCTTCTCATTCTTTTCCAGGGAACAATCCATTGATCCCACCAGAAAACACTGAGGCAGTCATTGAGCACATTGTCATGGTCCATGGTTCAGTAGAGGTCTACAGCAAAAAATTTCTCCAGAAACTAAGACGGAGCAACTACGTCACCCCGAAGAATTACCTTGATTTCATTAACACCTATTCCAAACTGTTGGATGAGAAAAATCAGTTCATTTTGGGTAATATCTGTGCTTTGAATTGGGTTTGCAAACTTCAAATGAAGCACTGCTATGCAAAGATGGACAGGCTTATTTGTTTTGCCCTGCTAGTCAATTGTAGTGAATTGGACTTACATGCAAAAATGGATGTAGACAATGGTTCTGTGCTTGGCCTAAGTCAGGGATGAAAAACCTTTCTGCCAGGAGTGAGCGGGCCCGGATTAGAGGGGTGCAAAACCATCCCAATTTCTCTCTATTTGACACCCTGTTCCTCTTCTTTTCCATCACTCCCTTTTCTTTCTCTTTTTCTTATACTCCCTTCTCTCCCATTCTTTGCCTTGTTTCTAGGGTAGAGATTGATCATTCTTGTCACTGCAGAAAACTGATCTCTTGTAGTGGGCTTTTGAAATTTGGCTGAGAGTTGCAGGTTGTACCCCCTCCCCATAAGTTATAAAAATTAGGAGCACTTTCAAAGTTTGACATATGCTACCAGGACAGCTTCATCTTAAGGATAGGGTGTACCACAATCGTCTTCATTGCAAAGGTTTCTCCTCTCTTCTAAAGCTCAGTGCAAACGTCTAGAAGGTGGTTTAGACAAACTTAAGGAAGCTACAATTCAGCTGGATGAGCTCAACCTGAAACTTGCTGAACAAAAGATTGTGCTGGCAGAGAAATCAGCTGCTTGTGAAGCCTTGCTCCAGGAGATTGCAGTAAACACAGCAATTGGTAAGTGTTTCTTCTAAATGTACTAGGCTTCAACATCCTGATCTATAAGTCACACTAGACTATCTTGGGTCATTACTGGGAGTAGGGTGATAGTTTTCTGAGATCTCTGGCAAAAAAGCTGAACAGAATGGAATCACCACAGATACAGAGTGTCCACTGTATTTTGCTGTGTATCTCACTGTATTTTTTTAGAACTGAGTTGTTTAGAGGGCACATTCTACAATTAACAGTAGTTTAACTTTGGGGAAAATAATTGTATCAGTACCTATATTGGTACTTAAGAGCAAAAACTTTTTTCTGTCTCATTCATACATGCCTCTACCCCTGTTTGGGATTTCCTTCCCTTACGAATCCAGTTTGGCATATCTCTTCTGTCTTATCTGTTTGTATACTCACACAAAGTTAGAGAAGACCCACATTCCACACTCTTTAAGTTTGGGCCTCCCCTGACCTCATCGCATGTGTGGTAAATTGGTAAAGCTACTGCCTCTCCAGAAGAGTAACAAATGGCCCTCTCCCATTTCTCAGCTGAGGAAAAGAAAAAACTAGCTGTGGAAAAAGCTGCGGAAATAGAAGAGCAGAACAAAGTCATTGCGGTGGAGAAGAAGGAAGCTGAGACTGCCCTGGCAGAAGCCATGCCTATTTTGGAGGCAGCAAAACTGGAACTGCAGAAGCTTGACAAGTCTGATGTGACTGAGATCAGGTACTAAAGCTGAAGCTGTCATCAAGGCATCAGCTGAGGGATGATCTCACACAGAAATGGCTAGATTTCGGTAAAGTTGCTTTTTTGACTACAATTCCCAGAATTTGACAGCCAGTGCTGAGAGATTTTGAGAGTTGTATTTGAAGTTGGTTAGAGTTTTTCTCAACATTTCATGGGCATGTTACTTCTTAGTCTGTTTTGTTCTGGTTCTCAGCAGCACACCTGAGCTTCTCCTTGATGACATGCAGCCTAGGCCAGTGAAATTGTAATAAGAGAAGCTGTATCTTGGTGTTTCAAGGATTTTAGCATTCTGTGTACAAGCTGACATCATTCAGGAGATCCCGAAAAGCAACATCCTGGTATATGAGTAATGGGAAACAATGAAAGTGCAATTTGATCAGTCAGAAATGCATCAGAAAAACATAAAGGAAGGCACCTTAATTCAGAGGCTCTTAACACCAAGCATCACTTGGTGTGCAAGAACAAAGCTTTTGACTATTGTTTGCCCTGTTTATTTGTAAATTTCAGATCCTTTGCTAAGCCCCCTAAGCAGGTGCAGACTGTTTGTGAGTGCATCCTCATCATGAGAGGCTACAAAGAACTCAACTGGAAGATGGCCAAAGGGATGATGTCAGAAGCCAACTTCCTGCGCTCTCTCATGGAAATTGATTTTGATAGTATTACTCAGGCCCAAGTGAAATCAATCCGAGGTAAATTGTGTAGCGGTGGGACAAATGGCATGCTTGGAACCGAATCTCACAGACTATTGCAACTGTTATGGTGTGCTTTTCAGGGATTCAGATGTTTAGGGAATAGTGAAACATGAGAGCCCCTGTTTCCAAAAGTCAAGGGGTAGCCAGTGAGGCACACCAGGGCATGGCAAAATTGCCTTGAGGCTTCCATAGCGCAGTTGGTGGAAGATTCCCTGTAAGAGTGGGAAAGAACTGTCTGGCAGGGGCAGACAGCTGCCGTTTCCTTTGCACCTCTCTCCCCACCCCTTTGCCTGTTGTACCTGAACTTTCTCTTCCCCTTTGCCTGCCCCCAAGGCTTTCCTTTGGGAAGCACAGGAAGGCAGCCAAAGACAACATCAGTTACTTACTCCTATCCCAGGGCCATCTTAACATCCTGGATAGGAAGAGGAGATAGAAGGCATGCAAAGATGACACCAGGTGCTTGTTCAGGTGTATGGTTTTAATGTATTTGTTGCCTTTTATAACATTTATGGCCCACCTTGAGGATTTGTGAAAGAACAGCGGATAAATCAACTAACTGCAGTTTATCTGTGACTTCTTAATTTGGAGGACTGCTAAAGAACCTAAACACCACCTTTGAAGAAATGGAAGTTGTCAGCAGAGCTGGCTTGGGGATGCTGAAATTTGTTGATGCGGTCATGAGTTACTGTGATGTAGCAAAGGAGGTCAAGCCAAAGAGAGAAAAGGTACAAGAGGGAACCATGGAAATAAATTAAGGCTCAGAATACACACACCATAGGAGTTGCATGATCCAAGCTGCTTTTCCAAAAGCAGCTGCAAAGGGTCTGATTTGGACTGTGGGTGCAAGGTGTGGGGAGGAGCTTTCACTACAGCATTGCCGTAAGTAATGGGTAGGGAGCCTCTTTCAACTTGAGGGCTGAATTCAGTTTTAGAGAAGGTCGGGGAGGGGACATTCTGATGGTGAGTAGGGCCAATGACAAAAGGATGTGACCAAAAATACCAGCATTTTTTAGCAATCTCTTGGAATGGGGAAAGAACATGCAACACTAATAAACTACTGACAGGCAGGGTCATGGAGTGTCTGGGGAAGCCCAGAGGTGTGGGATTAGGACCTCAGGATGATTCAGATTTGGCTCCAGGCCTGAAGTTCAATCCCTTTGTTTACTCTGTCTCCTGGGAACTGCTGTTAGCCATGGGCAATCCAGGCACTCATGTATTTCCAACTCCGCAGCTAATAGGAACCTTTGTAGGCACATAGATAACATCCACATATTAGCCCAGGTACAGAGGCATACCTGTGCTGTGCCAGTGAAGCAAGTGCCTACAAATGCAAGGTGATCTTTCATGGCTTTGCAATCCTATTTCAGTGATATAGACCAGTGCTTCTTAAGCTGTCTGATGGTGGGGAACAGCAGGGTTTTTTCCCCAATGTGCCAGAGACTGGCACTTTATTTCTGTCAACTGACTACAGCTGTTTCTTTCTTTCTTTCATGGAAACTTAGGCCTGGGGATGGGCTCCAGCTCATGAACCACCATTTTGAGTAGCACTATGGTATAGATTGTTTTCCTGTGATGTTGAGAGAAGTTTTGCTATGTGGTTTGTGAACAGCAGGAAAGAGGATGTCTGCTTGGCAGATAGCTACCTGGATGAATGTTTAACATTCTTCAGAGTTTTTGGAAGGGTGTCAGTGGTGGTCAACTGGTTGATTGGCTGATGGCAGTCAAAAGGTGGAACCAATTTGTAGGGAACTCCTATCTTCTGAATTGTATTTCCTCCATGCAGGTGGCCAGACTGGAGCGGAATTTCTTCTTAAGTAAACGTGATCTGGAGAAGATCCAGGCTGAACTGACAGCCATCCAGAATGAGCTGAAAGCTCTGGGCGATAAATATGAAGCGGCGATAAGAGGAAAGCAGCAGCTCCAGGAAGAGGCTGAGATTATGGAACGGCGACTTATAGCTGCTGACAAGCTCATTTCAGGCTTGGGATCAGAAAATATCAGGCAAGTGGGAACAAATGCATTATGTTAGCACTGAAGCTCTCTACTGAAGTGTTATGGTGAAAGTGGAATGGTTGGAGGGGCACATTCTTTTTGCACTTCTGGGGCAGAGCAATCCCAATCCTTTTCTTCACTGATTGTTGTCACTGTTCCTGTTAATTGATTTACTAGCATATGTGTGTATTTGCTCATTTTTTTTTAACAGGTGGATGAATGATTTGGAGGAATTAAAGAGACGTCAAGTGAAACTATTGGGGGACTGTCTCCTGTGTGCTGCCTTTCTGAGCTATGAAGGGGCCTTCACGTGGGAGTTTCGTGATGAAATGATGAAGGAAGTATGGCAGACAGATATCCAGGACCGAGAAATTCCTCTCAGCAAGCCTTTCAAATTGGAAAACCTGCTGACAGACGATGTTGAGATTAGCAGGTAGGTCAGAGCTGCTACCTCCATTTTCAAATCTATGTGGCTTTGCATATTCTGCCTTCTTCTTATTGGCTTTGAGAGATGAAGTCAGTTGGTGGGCTGAGTGTATTACATCACTTTTTTGTTAAGCATCTCTTTTGGTTCCCATTAGCCGAGCTTCTACCCAACTTTCACGGTTCCCTGTCTTACTATGGTGTCCTCACACAAACATTCACATATGTTTATTGATTCAGTTGACAGTCTGCCTTTAGACTCAGAAGGCTTTCGCAGGAAAGACAGGCTCTCTTTTGCTATGCAGAAATATACCTCATTTGCTTTCCTTCCAGATGGGGGTCTCAAGGTCTGCCTCCAGATGAGCTCTCAGTTCAAAATGGCATCCTCACAACTCGAGCGAGCCGTTTCCCCTTGTGCATTGACCCACAGCAACAGGCATTAAATTGGATCAAGAGGAAAGAAGAAAAAAATAACCTGAGGGTGAGGCCAACATGTTAAGGGTATATTTATCATCACACATTTTAAGGATGTCCCCGGAACATAAATATATAGGTAGGCAGGTTTGTCTCAGAGTGCCATGCTCCTTTCTGTGATCTCCTGGTTGTTCTCTGCTTCAGTGCCAACTGTCTGGCTTTTCTACAGTAGGTGTTTCTCTTTCATTGTTAATTACTCTGGGGGTTGGGAGTGACTGTGTTGAGATTCCTTCTGTATCAGAGCAGAATCAAGGACTAGTGAGGGCTTCGCCTCACCCCGCCCCCAGATTTTCTTCAAATATATTTTCAGGGCAGGGCAAAGCAAGGCTCCATTGCAGGTTTCTTTGTAAGCTTCCATGTGTTGCATAAATAGAGGCTAGCAATGGTTTGGGCTTACCTATATTTTACTTCCAGTAACTGGCCTATTTGTAATTTCTTTCAAATGACATGAAAGGAGGTGGTGTAGTTACAGATGGCATTATCTGCTTTTCTGAGCGTGCTGATGTAGCACTTGGTAGGTGGAGAGCTGTGTTTAGTAATGTAGTTGCTAGAAATCTTTACATATTTGTCTCTCATTCTCCCTCAGATGGCATCCTTCAATGATCCTGATTTTCTTAAACAACTTGAAATGGCCATAAAATATGGGAACCCATTCTTGTTCTATGATGTTGATGAATACATTGACCCTGTGATTGATAACGTCTTAGAAAAGAACATTAAATGTGCTCAGGGCCGAACATTCATCATTCTTGGTGACAAGGAGGTTGACTATGACACTAATTTCAAGCTGTACTTGAACACCAAATTGGCCAATCCTAAATATTCACCATCAGTGTTTGGCAAAGCAATGGTCATTAACTACACAGGTGAGCAAACTTGTTCAGTTGGCAAAACAGTGCCCCCTTTCCCCCTTCTGTATTATTGTCTGTACTTTCTTCAATTGTATTTAGTAAAGAATTGTAGGATCTGCCAAGCCAGATGCCTGGAGCTCAAGTGGTAAATAGTTCTTAGGTTCACCACTCAAAAGCTAAGCATTCTTAAATGTGAAATTGTCCACATATGTTGAACTTTGCCTTTTAGTTGCTGCTGTTGGGTGAATCATTTCTTTTTCATTTTGGTCACTATGCAATCCTTTTTGTGGTTCATGGTGCTTCACTTAAGTTGATGAAAAGTTGGTTTGTTACTCTCAGTCTCCACAACCAATGGTGTACTAATCCAGCAAGAAGGCATAGGACCATTTATGGCTCTTCAAATCATCACAGCACATTAACTGCAGTGGCACAGTAGAGTGAAGATAACATGGAAAAAACAACTGTATTCTTGTTAAATTCTTTCACCAGTTACTCTGAAAGGTCTGGAAGACCAATTGCTCAGCGTTATTGTGGGATTTGAAAGACGTGAACTGGAAGAGCAGAGAGAACATCTCATCCAGGAAACAAGTGAAAACAAAAATTTATTGAAAGACCTGGAAGACTCTCTCCTCCGTGAGTTGGCAACTTCTACAGGGAACATGTTAGACAATGTTGACTTGGTACATACCCTGGAGGAGACAAAAGCCAAAGCTACTGAGGTATGAGTAAAGTACATTGTCCTGTGAACTGGCCACCAGAGAGCTTCCTTCTTTCCTCTGGGACCCCTTTCTTGGTCTGATTGACCCTTTTGCTTAAACTCTGAGTTGAAATGTAACAGTTATTTACAATGCTTTGATAGGAAATGCACACATGAATTCTGTAGAGGAGAAGAGCTGTATTTTATATTGTGGACAAAACTCTTTGTTTCATCCCAATTCGATTTTCCTATTGCTTTACCCATAAGCCTGTAGCTCAGTAGTAGAGCATGTACTTCGCATAGACAGGTTTCCAGACTCCGTACCTGGCTTTACCATTTGAAAGTCTGCCAGTAGCAGGACTAGCAAGGATAAGTGCACAGAGCTGGACCTAGATTTACCAGTAGTCTGACATTGCAAAAGTCAGCTTTTTGTTCCAGGCCATATAATCAAGAGATGCTTTCTTTGGGTGGATTGAGGGCAGCTTTGCTTGTTAACGTGCACTATGTGAGAATAAATATCCCTGCAGGAAAACACAATTTTAGTACAATGTCTGAAGAACAGTACAAATTACTTTCCAGCTGAGGAGCATGCACTGAATATTGTGGCCATTAAGAGAACGATAGACTACATTAATTTATACTATTTTTTCAGCTTCGTTCAGACCTCTTCATAGCATTACATTTACCACGGAAACTTTTTCATCTAATTAAAATGAGTACATTTCTTGCACAACCAGGTCTCAGAGAAACTCAAGCTGGCTGAAAAAACTGCAATAGACATTGACAAACTACGAGATGGCTACCGCCCAGCTGCCAAGAGAGGTGCCATTTTGTTCTTTGTGATGTCTGAAATGGCTCTTGTCAACACAATGTATCAGTACTCCCTGGCTGCCTTCTTGGATGTCTTTGGCCTCTCTCTTCGGAAATCAATGCCTGACACCATTCTGGCAAAGAGACTGAAAAACATCATGGACACACTAACCTTCAATGTATACAATTATGGCTGCACAGGTTGGTGTAGCTGAAAACTAAAAGTGGAGACAGTGATGGAAGCACCCAACACATGACCTTCTGGCTGTATGTGTTAGGGAAGAGATGTGAAGTGGTGGGCAGTTCTATTACTACATGTAGGTTTGTGAAAAGGCAGGAGTGTGTTGCGTTTAATAAGAAAGGCTGTTGTGGTTGCATTCACAGGCTTGTTTGAGAAACACAAATTACTCTTCTCCTTTAACATGACGATCAAGATTGAGCAGGCTGATCACAGAGTCCCACAGGAAGAACTGGATTTCTTTTTAAAAGGTAGCTAGATACTTTCCAGATATTGCCAGCCACAAAACTAACCATGTCTTAGGGCTACTGAGACCCTTCATTGGTGTTTTCATGTTTATTGGTCAAGTCTTCTGAATTATCCTGTCCTCATTGTTCTTTAGGTGGTGGACATCTTTCTATAAAAAGACTTTTAATTGCTAGAGGATAAAACTAACTAACTGGTTTTGTAGTAGAGGTTAGTAAGGCTCCTGTCAAGCAAAGGGTTGTTTTCCCTCAAAAAGCAGGAAGATTATTTTCTCTACAACTTAAATGAAAAATATTTGCTGTTCTTTGTGAATTTCTAAAGTGTGCACAGATGGTGGTGCTCATATTTTCTGTGCTTGATTCTAGGCAATATTTCTTTGGAGAAGAGTGCTCGAAAGAAGCCATGTTCATGGCTTGCTGATCAAGGCTGGGAGGATGTAATCCGCATTGCTGAACTGTTTCCAGAAGACTTTGGAACCCTCCCAGATGATGTAGAGAATAGTCCAGATCACTGGAAAAATGTGAGTAAGATGCTCCACCTTGAACATTCAACTCTGAGTATTTTGAATGAAGGAGAGGGACTTTTCAAAAGGGAGGGCGGAGTTAAATATAGGCTGCTTTTAAGGCCATGCTTAGATCTACTCAAACTGTCCTTGAGGAATAGAGGGGGGTAGCAGAGACTGGAAGATCTCTAGCAATTGCTTCCTTTCTTAAAAGCAACATTGAATGTCCATTGAACCACTGAACTGTTGTCTTGTATTTCCTTCACAGTGGTATGATATTGATGCTTTAGAACAAACCCCATTTCCCATGCAGTACTGGAAAAGCCTCTCCAGCTTCCAAAAGCTACTGCTTTTACGTTGCTTCCGGGTGGACCGTGTCTATCGTGCAGTGACAGACTATGTCACTCTCACGATGGGTGTAAAGTAGGTAGAATTCTTCTTCTCTTAACCTGAATTTGTCTTCTATAGAGAATCTAAGCCCTGTGTCATCATGTCAACTACATTATGTCTCTACCCCTTATATCACTCAGTTATGTTTTCCTTCACTTCATTCCCAGATATGTTCAGCCTCCAGTGATCAGCTTTGAAGCCATCTTTGAGCAGAGCACCCCAAGCTCACCCATCGTTTTCATTCTAAGTCCTGGATCTGACCCGGCCAGCGATCTCATGAAACTGGCTGATCGTACGGGCTTTGGAGGAAATAGGCTGAAATTCTTGGCCATGGGACAAGGACAAGAGAAGGTAAGCTTGGCCCCAAAACTCAGATCAAAAGGGTTAGCCTTTTTGGAGGAAGGACATGTGTTCCCAGATGTGCTTAGCTGGGTGCTTCTGAGCCATATTGGAACTATCATATAGGTCCATAAAATGAGCAAACTGGTTACCTAGCAGTTTTTATCTGAGTGGATCTCTTGGTGAAAAGTGTTCTTCACAACTCATGTGCTGCCCTTGCTATTTTCTAGGTTGCTCTGCACCTGCTAGAGAATGCAGTGGCCCGTGGACAGTGGTTAATGTTACAGAACTGTCACCTCTTGGTGAAATGGCTGATTGATCTGGAAAAGGCTTTGGAAAAGATTGTTAAACCACATCCAGATTTCCGCTTATGGTTGACAACAGACCCTACCAAGGGATTTCCAATTGGGATACTTCAGAAATCTCTAAAGGTATAAGTTCAGTGGCATAATATGTCAGGAAATGGGTGTGAGGTCCTTTTTTAATCTGGAAGAGGGCCTGGCTTGAATAAGTCTTGTCCTCACATACCCCAAATCAGGTGCTAAGAGTTTCCACACCAGTGCTTTATTTGTTTTTCTGTGTGGAGAGAATTGATGCTTCGTGGTCAAACTCCTTGAAATGCATTGGAACCTCTCCACTATTGTTCCTCCCCTTTCTCCCTGTGTTTGAGGATGTTGGGATGATGTTTCTTCTGACTAGGCCTCCATGTTAGTAGGGCAGACAAACTAACAGAATAACAGCGTCCAGCTGCTTCATAAGTCTAAGACATTAACCTCAAGCAAGCTGAGCTGATTATTTTTAAATCGCAAGCTGAGAGAAGCTCCGCTAATGATCTTTCAGCAACGAATTTGTTTCTCCTCCTGTAAATCCCTCATGTAAACCTAATCATACTGCCAGAACAGATGTTGGAGTGGTAGAATGTCCTTTAACTAACTTTCACTAGGCCAACTTTTCCTCTCAGTCTGCAAATCATATGCTCCAAAACTGTTTTGTCAAAATCTAGGAGACTTCAGAAACAAATGGAGCTCAGGCAGCAGTCAGAGTGCCTGCTTTGCACGGAGAAAAGTTTAAGATCATCCTCTGGCATCACGCGATAAAATGATTTCAGGTGGATGGACTTGGAAAGTCCTGAGATTTGGGAAGGTCAAGTAAGGAAGAGGGATATTTGAAAGTGGATCATCTGGCAAGTCCACTTCTCTTTCTCTTTGTCATTATTTCTGTCACATTAGGTTGTCACTGAGCCTCCCAATGGCCTCAAACTGAATATGAGAGCCACATACTTCAAAATATCTCATGAAGCACTCGACCAATGCCCACATCCTGCTTTCAAGTCCTTGGTCTATGTTTTAGCATTTTTCCATGCTGTGGTTCAGGAAAGAAGAAAATTTGGGAAAATTGGTTGGAATGTGCCTTATGATTTTAATGAATCTGATTTCCAGGTAAGAAGCCAACCTCTGTTGTCCAAAAATATGCAGGGCACCATTGGCTATGATAACTGCTGTTGCAAATCCCAGTTCACTTTATTCCTTACATTATTAGCCTCAGTCTTCTAAATTCTCATGTCTAACCCTAATATTTCTGCTTATACTGTTTACCTTCTGCAACAGGACGTAGGCCCCTACATTTCCTACAGAAGAGAAAGACACAGAATCTTCTGAACTCTAACTGGTTGTTTATATTTATATCATGTTTGCCCAAGGCAACTCTTAAGGAACCTGAGTCACATTCTGGCAAAATTTACCCCTGCTAGGATCCTTTGTTGGTTTTATGGCATTTAACATTTTTCTAGGGGCTGTGCAAAAATAAAACACCAATACCGTAATCTTTGTCCACTGGCTTACACAGGAAATCAAGCAAATTCAGGCTCCAATTCTAAGACAGGCTTACCTGAGAGAAGGCCCCATTGTACACATGGGGACTTCGCTCTGAGTATGTGAATGTAGTAGGATTGTGCTGCGCATGTGCTGCGCAAGACTAACTCTTTGGAATTCCATAAATGCTCCATGACCAGGTCAGCTGGCCTCTCTGGAATGCGTTCTGGAGTGAGCTGTCAGATGACAGTCCCAGTAGAAGTGGGCATTATGCTATCTTAGCTGTACTCTTATATCTGGATGGAATATCTGCAAATACTGTTTGGGATTTTTCCTTGAGAGGGCTACAGAGTAGAGGCAGGGGGCAAACGCTTAATCAAGCCAGTGCCAGAGTGACTAACCTGTACCCTTTTCTTTCCACTCCTGTTGACAACTGCTTTAGGTTTGCATGGAGATACTCAATACATATTTGACAAAAGCATACCAACAAAACGATGACAAAATCCCTTGGGGGAGCCTCAAGTATCTTATTGGTGAAGTAAGCAAACATATCTGGGGGCGTCAGTTGTTCTGGTAGGCAAATGAAGTTCAACAAGTGATCCCATGGTCCTGCTTTGCATAATATCAGAGACTGCTGTCCCAACATACTTCATACTGTCTGTCCTGACTGGCAATGGCTCTCCGAGGCTTTGGACCCTTTAAAGAGGATATGCCTGGGATTACAATTGTGGCTTTTTAAATGCACTGTGACTATGGAACATGGTTTCTTTTATGTAGTAAGGAACATCATATTGCAAATTTTTGAGAATCTCATCTGATCTGAAACAAAACAGATTATTTAAAAACATTTCTGTTTTCTCTTTTGATCTCTCCACTTTGTGAGGCATGGTGTTATTATATCATCAAAATATTCTTTGGTCCATGTGGACTAGAAAGCTGCTTTTAAAAATGAAGAGTATCACAAACTTCATAGCTTACTGGGATTGTTTGTTTTTTTGTTGCTGAGAACAACTCAGATCAGGATCTCATGGGTTGACAGACAGGTCCCTTCTCCTGGATGTAAACTGAGGCAGTACAGTGGAGCAGGGGAAGAGAAAAATTCAGAACACAGGGAAATCCCATAGTGGCTGATGAGGGCTTTGTGTTCCCTAGGTGATGTATGGTGGACGGGCAATTGACAGTTTTGATCGGCGCATCCTTACTATCTACATGGATGAGTATCTGGGGGATTTTATATTTGATGCCTTCCAGCCCTTTCATTTTTACCATAATGATAATGTTGACTACAGAATCCCTGAAGGAACTTCAAAGGATGAGTTTGTTGGTAAGCAAAATCATTTTGACTTTCAAGAAAACCAAGAATTGCTTTTCTTTCTTTACTATCATAACCAATTATGTCAGGTTGTTCTGGGCGTGTTTCTGGCTGTCGCCCGTTGCAATAATCGTTATCTTAGGATGCAATCATAGCAGTTAGATTAAATCCTACTAGTAGGCTGATTTCCCTTCTTCAGAGCTTCTGCCCAAAGTATTCACACTATGAATATATTTATGCCAAGTAATTAAAAGCTGTGAAATTTCTAGCTGGGAAGATGCAACAACCTAAAATAAAGAATTATGTAGCCTTTTAAAAAGTGTAATGACACTCCTTAGGAGGGGAATAAAATTCTTGTAATACCCTTCACAGAAGGTAATCTGACTTCCACATCTGTTTAACTCTGCTGTTCCCCTTTTCTTTTCTGTCTTCATTTTACAGAAGAGATAGAGTCCCTTCCACTTGCTAACACACCAGAGGTATTTGGCCTTCATGCCAATGCTGAGATTGGATACTACACACAGGCAGCTCGGGACATGTGGTCACATCTTTTGGAGCTGCAGCCTCAAACAGGTATGGCTGTCAGCCTCCTTAAGTGAGGCTTGAATGAATAAAGTAGGGAACAGGGTCGTCAATCTGTTTTGATACTGGAGAGAACTACAGATTGTTTAAAACCCAGTAATGAAATATGCGTACAGATTCCATATTGCTTTTAGTTTTGTCACAGACCATAGGTGCTCAGTGTAGATTTAAGAAGTGGATACT
The DNA here is from genome assembly GCA_948474755.1 of Ctenosaura bakeri. Classification (NCBI taxonomy): domain Eukaryota; kingdom Metazoa; phylum Chordata; class Lepidosauria; order Squamata; family Iguanidae; genus Ctenosaura; species Ctenosaura bakeri. Next base: position 86,235 of record CAOLHI010005423.1, read on the forward strand.
TAGAGGAATTTATGGAGATTGAGCATTGATGAGCATAACACAATCTGTATGAATTTTTCCTTCAACCAGTTAGAGAAAGATCTAATCTCTATAACTTTACTTAATTTTAGGTGAATCTAGTACTGGGATAAGTCGGGATGAATACATTGGCCAGGTTGCTAAGGACATAGAGAACAAGATGCCCAAGATCTTTGATATTGATCAGATAAGGAAGAGCTTTGGACTTGAAATTTCCCCAACAACAGTGGTGCTACTCCAGGAACTGGAACGCTTTAACAGACTCATGATTCGTATGACAAAGTCACTGGCAGAACTGCAAAGAGTAAGCAAAGCTATTTGGATAAAGAACTCACCTTGCTTCCTCTTTTCTTTTTGTGCTTCATGAGCAGAAAAATGTAGCAAGCATTCTCTGGCAATTCTTTTACCAGGCTTTGGCTGGGGAGGTTGGAATGAGCAATGAATTAGATGAAGTCGCCCGTGCTCTCTTCAATGGGCAGATCCCAAACATCTGGAGAAAACTGGCCCCTGACACACTGAAAACACTTGGCAACTGGATGATTCATTTTAAGAATAGGTATCTCCAGTACACGTCATGGGTAAGTGTAAGATGCCCTCAAACTTTCCTTTAATTTAGGAAAGACCATAGCTCAGCAGTAGAGCACATGCTTGTAAATGGAAAGTCCCAGGTGATAGGTGAGATGCTTACTTGTCTAGAAGCCAAATAGTCTGACTTGATGTAGTTCAGCTTCCTGTGTTCCATTCACCTTTATGTCCTGACATGTGCATTATTTCATGTTACAGTGAGCTAGAGGCTATGTTCAAACCCAGAGTTAGCCATATGGCCTTACATACATACCCAAAACTGGATTTAATTGTGGTCATGGTAACTTAAGCTGGGAATGATCCAAACAATTTGCTTTTGTGTTTTCAGGTTGAGGAGGGTGAACCAAGTGTCATGTGGCTTTCGGGACTTCACATCCCTGAGTCATATCTGACTGCACTTGTCCAAGCAACCTGCAGGAAGAACGGCTGGCCCCTGGACCGCTCCACCTTGTACACCCAAGTGACCAAATATAGGACTGCAGAAGAGGTCACGGAGCGTCCTGGACAAGGTATGGCTTTTTGAAGAGTTGGTCTTGTTAGAAAGCTTTTGAAGTGCCCTTTGGAACAGAATGTGCAAGCTAAAGAGGGCTTGCTGTCTTTCATGAATTTTAATTCAAATGAATCAATGGTGACATACTTCTCTCCTCAAGCAAGTTCTTAGTGTAAGCCTTTCAGAGTATCTGTGCTGTATATTGTAATTTCTTCCTGTAGCATACACCAAGGCTTTATTAGGTAATGCAGTTGGTTTCATGACATGCTTTTCAAGTGGATTCACTCAGATAGCATACTGTGTTTCTGGCCTTCACTAGGTTGCTTTGTTTCTGGTCTGCACCTGGAAGGAGCCGACTGGGACCTTGAAAATGGCTGCCTTATCAAGAGTAAGCCCAAAGTCCTGGTTGTTGACTTACCCATTCTGAAAATAATCCCCATTGAGGCCCATCGTCTCAAACTACAGGTACAAGCTGCAAAGAGCAGGTCTTACGTCTTTATTTAAATTCCAGACCACTCGAGATGTACTGATGGGGGAATTCTTTCTCCTACTTACAATCAAGGTTTTCTGTTTACATACAGTTCACAATCTTTCAGACAAGGTTGGGGATGCAGTTTTTTTCTGAAACTGTCCCCCATCCCAGAAAATGCTAGATGACTTTCAAGAACTGGAATGTGACCATTATTACCTTCCTGTCCACATTTCACCATTCCTAAATGCACCAGTACATAACCATTAGAAAATATTTCTCAGCGTTCACCAAGAATGCTCTCTTACATGATTTCTTTCACGTTCCTACTGCAGTTCATTTCACTGTACTGTCATTATAAAAGCACTTTGTACTTCATATATATTTAGAATGCCATGCACTCTTTTTCCATTATGTTTTGCTCTGTAAACAAAAGAACCAACCCTTTTGACTTTGCCTACTAGTTAAGCTTCATTTTTATAATATATGTAATTAGCAGCCAAGGCAAGTAGTTGTAATTTTTTTTATGGGTGGTGGTAGCTTGCAGGTATGTAGTAAAACTCTAATTATTTGTTTCCCTTTAGAATACTTTCCGGACCCCAGTGTATACAACGTCCATGCGGAGGAATGCTATGGGTGTTGGCTTGGTTTTCGAAGCTGATCTTTTTACCACAAAACATATTTCTCACTGGGTACTTCAAGGTGTTTGCCTCACATTGAATGCTGATTAACAGCAGGGCACAAAATTTTGCTACAAATTCCACTGATAAGGAAATCTGTAAAAAAGCTGCACACAGCACCTAGTGAAGTCCACTTCTTTCTACCTTTAGAAGTCCATCTGTTGTAATTTTGTATAAAATTTGTGTTTTGACTAGCATGCCTCAGATCTTTACAAGTATTTAAATACTGTAATTTGAAAATAAAATTTTTAAGAACTGTGTTTTGTACAGTAGAGTTCAAGAATCTGATTTGTCTAAAAAACAAAGAGCTTTGGGGGAACCTTAAAGACTGCAACAAATTAGTTTTATAAGCTTTCGTGGGCTAGAGTCTATCATGAGATACATGCTGCATACGGTTGGTAGGAGTGAGTAAACATTTAAGTTCAGAAAGAAATGAAATGGAGAAAGTATGGCCAGTGAGAATTAACATTAACAGTGGTCATTCACCCAAGAGTTGTTGCCATTTATCCAGTGCCAGACTGTAGTTAAAACATATGGATCAGAATCCTGTTGGGATAGTTTTCTGCAGGACAGCCTCAGAAGAGAACATGACAGAACATATTTGTCATCTGCAGCTCACACTGAATCACTAATATCATCAGTTAGCTGCAGATCATTCTGGAAAGTGAAACTTTCCATGCACAGGCTTTGGATGACATAACTCCCATAACAAACTCGTGCTAATTTGGTTTCCATATTTACTCTGGCAACAAATTTGACTGAGCCTAATGTCATAATCGGATACAATATGCCATCATAATCCAATGCTATATGCCATCATCTGCCAGCAAAACCATTCTGCTTTTTACATAGGGCACTCTCTATACAGACAACTAAGTGGAGACAAACCTGGTATCAGAAATGGCAATATTAAAAACTAGAGGGTGAACACTGGAGCCTGAATACTGTAACTGACCTTAAAATAACCATTCTTGAGCAAAAAAATTTCAAAGAGAGGTTAGAATAAACTGCTAATTCATCAAGTGGTTCAGTTCTATTTCCTGCAGCTTGAAGGAGAATAAATGGTTTTTAAAGTAAGTATTACATGGGTTAACTCGCTTCTCCAAAAGTACAATGTTTATGTTGGCAAGAACTGTTCTGTGAATGACAACTGTTAAGAATGTAATTGTTACCCTCTGCAATTTCTGCATTTTGTTCCTTCTGACCTTGTTTACCCTCCCATCCTACATATTTGCAGTCCAGGTGAATATATTTTTCATGCATCTGATGAACTGTTTATGGCACAAAGCTTATGCCATACTGAGTTTTACTCTTTAAGATGCTTTTGCTTCAACAGATCAACAAGGCTACGCCTCTGGAAACTGATTTCTGTGCTCAGCTTTGGGTTAGGTCTTCACAAACCATGTTTCAATTCAGAGGTATATGAAACAGGCCTGGAAGGTTTACACTTTCATCAACAAAGTGCCCATACTTTAGAATGAATGATGAGGAGGTTCCTACAAGTTTGGGGCTTCCAGATATAGGCACATTTTGTCTGGAAGTGAAGCTCCTGGCTTGCCTGACTATAGAAGGAAGTCTATTGGCTGAGAGTAGGTACCGGCACTAAGAGGACTGAAAAAGATGGCATTTTTGATTTGTTGCCAGTCCCTTTTTTGGTTAAGCTTAAAATTAACTCCCAATAATGTTTGGAGGTTGCTTTTGGAAGACAAAAGGGGATTTTTTTGAAATGGCTAACTCCTCATCCACATTAACTAGGCACTATGCCAAAGAACCATCCAGTTTGCTTTGGGCCTGCTCTTCCTTGTATAATTTTGTCTCATTTACAGAATTTGGGGAGGGGAGGGGAGAGTGCAAACATCTTTCACTTCTAAGCCACTTGTGCTTCCCCTCTCCCCGATGTTGTACATCTTTTTCTATTTAAAAAAATCTGTTAGGAACAGATGAAACAGTTACACACTCTTTGGATTGATAGCAGTAGGAGCTGTTCCATTTGTAAGGACCCCTATTTTGAGGTAGTTAGCTCATATTGTTAGGTTAGCATAAGGGAGTGATTTTAAGTTAAAGGCACATTTCAAGCTAGTAACATTTCAAAAAGGTTCTTTGTTGATGGCAGGCCTTAGATTGCTGTCATGCTAATTTAAGAGATTTTTAAAATGCTTTGGGGTGGATTAGCAAGGGTTTTTTTTTTTTTTTTTTAAAAATCAGCAACCCACACTTTGCCATGATTAAACCACAGGGAACAATCATTTTAGGAAAAAAGTAACAGTAAAGTACTGCCTGATCTAGATGGGTTTCTATCATATTATGAAGTGTAAAAAAAAATTAAATTTGTTTTACATTGCAGATTTGCAACTGTTTTAATGAAAGGCCTTTCTGGATAATCAAGTTTACAAGTCTAATTAGATTTTAAAATGAACTTCTTAATGAACATTGGCAGAGCAACAGGGCTGTGTCTTTGAATTGGCAGAGCAAGTACCTGTGGATCTGATTGGACACAACCACAATTGATGGAATCATTCCAAGAGAAGGCAGATACCTTTTTTCAGAATGCCAGTTACACACAATGCCCAGTTTGTGCTGGTTTCCAGCTCCCACGTATAGAGACAGGAGAACTGGCCTGGCCCACAGGGGTATTTGGTATCCCGCAAATTAATGATATACAGTTCTGCCACTTCTGTGAAGCAGCAACCACAAAAGATCACTTTATGGCCAGCATCTTTTTAGTGAAATATACAACAATAAATTGTGCTATGCATGCAGGGTGATTCTTTTTTTTTGAGAATGTGCAATGGTTGTATCTAGCAGACAGTGGTATAAGCAAACTTTCACGTGAGTAGTGCATGAAGTTACACAAAGTAGTGTGTGAGTGCTCACTGCCTCTATGGTTCTAGGTCTTGTCTATGTGCATTGAATACTGCGACTACACAATGTGATTTCAGCCACATGCACTGACTGTTATCACGGTGATGATATGTCGGGTGAGAGCACTAGATATCCTTTGATATCAAATAATTTGGCCTTTGCTTGACCTTTCTGTGCCACCCCACTCCACGTGTTTGCAGAGGCCTCCTAGACGAGCATGTACGGGCGCGGCCGTTAATGGTTGTACATTCCAAGACCCCATTCAGGCAAGCAACTTAAGCCTCTCCGTTGCTTTAGGGAAAAACCTCCCTGCAAACTGGCTCGGCTCGGCTCGGCTCGGCTCTACACAAAGCCACACAGTTAAGAGCCAAGCCATTCCTTTGTATTGGGCTATTAACGCACCGGCCACGCTATTGTCTTAAAAGCTAAACCAATCATGCTAAGCTTGACCTTTTCCAACTCCTTTGTCCAACTCCAAATTTCCTTTGTTCTCACCGAGCATAGCATAGCCTGTAGGTAAACTCCACCCTATAAAAGGTCCCCACTTTTGGGACGTCTTCAGACTACTTTGGACTTCCATCCCACTTTGCTGCCAGTTGTCTAAGGAAACTCCCCTCAGCAAGCCCCGCTGAGCTTTCTTCCCCAGAACCCCACTTCTCTCCAGGACTACGAGACCAGGTGTCGTATTGCCCTTCCCGAAAAGCTCTCCGTTTCTTTTTCTCAGTTAGTTAATGTCTTGTCTTGCGTGTTTCTTGCCTTTAATAA